>CM040748.1:1577500-1595000 GCA_022829145.1 Albula goreensis | reverse complement strand
CAATGAACCTTAAAAATTTCCCAAACACTAACTTTCAAGGCAAAAAAAAAAAAATCTTTATCAAAGGATGGAGAAAACATGAAATTATGGTCTGGTCTTATAAGTGATTTTTGTTTTGTGAAAAAATCTCTTCCTGCACTTTGAGCAAACGACTGTCTTGTATAAATTGTTGAAAGTGATTCTGTTGCAATGTGCAGTTTAATTGTTAAATTGAAAGTTCCGGTGTTAATGTATTTTTGAGAGTTGGAAGTGGCAGTGCTGGGAGTGAATGCATAATTTATAACACACTCTGTGATCCACACACACCCAGGTCTCAGCTCTGCCCGGTCCTCACACACCCAGGTCTCCGCTCTGCCCGGTCCTCACATACCCAGGTCTCAGCTCTGCCTGGTCCTCACACACCCAGCTCTCAGCTCTGCCCGATCCTCACACACCCAGCTCTCAGCTCTGCCCAGTCCTCACAGACCCAGGTCTCAGCTCTGCCCAGTCCTCACACACCCAGCTCTCAGCTCTGCCCGGTCCTCACATACCCAGGTCTCAGCTCTGCCCGGTCCTCACACACCCAGCTCTCAGCTCTGCCCGGTCCTCACACACCCAGCTCTCAGCTCTGCCCGGTCCTCACACACCCAGCTCTCAGCTCTGCCCGGTCCTCACACACCCAGGTCTCAGCTCTGGCCGGTCCTCACACACCCAGGTCTCAGCTCTGCCCGGTCCTCACACACCCAGGTCTCTCCCACTGTCTCTTGCAGTGGGCTTCAGCAGCAATCCAGCTCCTACCTGCAGACATGAAGAAGTACAAAGCTTATAGTTTACCTCTCATAAATGTAACAAATCACTAGGTGGAGGCACACATTGAGAGAGGCTGGGACTCACCCTGGCTGCCAGTTTTACAGTTTGTGATGAGCAGGGCATTTCCACACAGTCGGGCCCTCATTCCCTTTAAAGTTAGGACCTACTTTTCCCTATAAAAGTACTGAGTGTTCACACTGAAGCTCTGTCCTGTGATGAGTTTTGTTGGGGTAGATGAATTTCTGTTTGAAGACCTCAATGTTCCCAGGTAAAATCTATGAAAACTGGAAATGTTGAAAGCTGTGACGTGTTTGTCAGGGCCGTCGGTTGTGGGGATTGAGGGCCCCTGGGGATAATCTCTGCGCACCCGTTCCTTTAAGACTGGTCCTGGATCAGTCCCAGCCACGCGACGTTGTGTGCCGTGAAGGACACTAGCTATGCTGTCGTCACCGTTGGCTCCACATGCTTCTGACTGTGGCAGATTCAGCCGGTCCTCGCTCCTGTTATCGTAGCATTATGTGAATAGGTGTATCTGTGCCTTTAAATTTATGCAGAAATGGCTGATGGTTGTTTTGTGCTTCTCTGTTCTTGTTGAAAAATAAGACGACTCGTTGAAAAAGATGTAAAGCTGCCTGAACTGTAGCCTTCTGAGAAGGGCTTTTTGAGTCTGTGGCGGTTTTTGATTTGCCTAGTTCAGTTATATCTCAGACGCATTATACTGGTTTATATTGAAGCTGCCTTCTGTGTACAATATCTATCTACATTGTATCAGAAAACTATGTAGTCCAGCATAAGTAATGAGCACAAAAATATTCGTTCTGTTCCTTATTGTTACTTGATAGCTAATTAGCCTTGATAGTTCCTCTGATCGAGCAGAACAGTAGTGAGTAGTACAGAGTATTCTCTTCTTTCTGCCTTTCGCTAGCTCTTGAAGCATTATGGGGGAAAAAAAAAACAAAAACTTGTGTAAATAGATATTTGAACTTTTTTAACCAAAAAAATTGGAGGTACAAAGGAAGGTGCAAATGGTGTACAGAGGGAGGTGACAGAGTGACTGATGGGTAATGGAGTTCTCCAAAATGATTGGATGACAGACAGGGCAGTGCTGCAGTGTACCCCTGGAGGTTTTACCACAAACTGTTGGCAATCTGTCTGTGTATCTCACCCATTTTTCACAATGTCACCGTTTCCATGTGGTTGATAATGTTTGACAGTTACGTTTGAAAGTTTTAAAGTTTTGCATGTAAATATGTAGGGAGAAGCATATTTCTCTATTTTTAATTTACAGCTTTTATTTTTCCTTCCTTATCACATGTCATGTCAGTACAGTACCCTTCGTGTGCCTTTCTGTGCTATGCATGGGTTTTCACACCTGTTATCTAGTAGATTACAGTGTTCGGTCAGTCCTGCTTCGTGTGGACACATAGGTGGTCGATTCTTTGTGGAAAAACATGAAACATGCTGTCTCCTTCACTGAAAATGTCCTTGGATTTTCAGATTTTTTGTTTTTTTTTGTTCTGATCACATATGGAAATTTGGCATGCAGGTGTTACAAAGTTGTTTTGCTTGTTTTAAGGGATCCCGTTGTCACAAGTTTTTACATACATGTGAAATTCAGGTGTTGTGAAAGAAAATTGGCTGTGGGACCAACACACTTAAGTCACTGCTGATGTTGAATGAATCTGAAGAGGGATTAAAATCTGTTCAGGCTCCACCCCCAACAGTCTTCGAATTAAATTCTTATTGGTTGTGGTGGTTTTGGACGATGAGTGTTTGTGGAGTAGCTATTAGCAATCGCCCCATATGTGTTTTTTGGAGAAAGAAAAAAAGAGGTATTTTGTATTGTTGTTCATATAATCCTGTATTGGCCAAAAAGCATTGATTTTCCAAAGGGGAAAAGGCCTTAGGTACAGTACTGTATGTGCACATGGTGGTGTAGTTATCCTATTTTACTGATTCATTTATTTTTCTTTGTTAAAAGAAATACCTGGTGTCCTTATGATACTAATGTTCTTGCTCTTACAGTATCTCAGCTCTTTATGGAAATGACCCTTCCTGGAGTGTCATGTTTTCAGGCGTTATGTTTGATTATCCTTCTTTCCTTGTTAAGAGAGTGGACATTGCATTTCATAAGCTTTGGAACTGGAAAGTGACAGGTCTTAACATTTCAGTGGCAGCTGAAAGACAAATGAAGAATCAGAGCTTAACATGTAAAGGATAGGAAAGCATGCATCACATTCAGCATTAAAGAAATGTCCCCAGATTACGGAAAAAAGGGATAATCAATATGAATACCTTAAATCTGTTCATCTCCAACCTTAACTGTTTCTAAACATTTGTTCAGTTTCTAAAATTATAATAAAGAAATGTACACAAATTACTTAAAGATGTCATTTGTTGTTTTGAATTGCTATTTGTTGACAATATTGTGTAGAAACAAATTAACAACAAAAAAAAACGAATTTTTTGGTGGGGAGAATCGCCCAAAAGATAAACAAATCTGGCCATAAAATTAGTTGTACATCTTCCCATTAGCCAGGGAGGTCAATGTAAATTTAGTCTGATTTCTAAATACAGGCAGACCATGTGCTGTTTCACCATATAGCCACTAGGGGGCAATATGTCCTCGTTTTTGACAAAAAAAAAATCTTGGGTCATATCCTTAATTGATTAAGAACACCTTGACCTCTGGTATTTTCAAACTATTGGATAATGGTTATAAGCAATACTGTATTTGTGTATCTATAGATGCTCCAGGGCTAACCAAAATATTTCACATTTCCAGAATGTTGCATAAAAGTGTTGATTGCATGTAAGGGATTTGCTATTGCGCACCTGTAGAGCCAAACGAATTAAGAAAACCAACTCCAGAGTCCAGTGAGAAGTTTTTCTGTAACAGGAAGCCGCTTTCTACTTCATAACGTACTTCATAACGTAGACATTTTCATTCATCCGTGTTACAGCAGCATGTTTGTTTCTGAGCCCCTGAAAGAGATGGAAACGTTCTGTTTTGTTCTGGTCAGCACGGATCATTTTTAACTTGTTAATATAATTGAGAAAAAACGTGAAAAAAATTATTCCAAATAACATTAATGCAACAAAATTAACCAGGAAAGTGACATTTTAGATATAGACAGGGCTAACTGAGGAAAAAGAATTATCTCAAGGTAGAGGAAAAAATCTGAACTTGAAAATAGTATTTTTCTGAATTGTATATGTAATATATTCTGTATTACTGGTACATTTGCTGCTCAAGGACGCAAACTAATGCTCTAGATACTTGTAGGAACACCAGTGGTTGTGTTGATGATCTGGATTTTTAATTTACCCACTCAACAGTGAACATTGCTTTCAAAAAGTATGCCAGACAGGACTCAACCCTGGAAAAGCAGAGAGCATCTGGACTCGCAAACAAGTTGATATTGCCTCAGTAAATATTCCTGTACACATGGATAATATGTCAGTTGTAAAATGTCGAATAACAAGCAAATAAAGTATAATAAATTGAACAAATGAAGTGTATAAACTGTCTTATTTTGATAAATTGATGTCCCTTTACAAAATACTTTTATTTACTTAGTTCCTTTTCGATTTCCTGTCCGCATGTGTTGTCGTCAGGCTTGTGCAACTGATATTTCAATCTAACTTTTTAATTTTACAATACAATAGCTGTGGGGGAGAGCTCGAGGGCAGGAGGAGTTAGTGTGCTACGTGCCGGATACCGGGCGCCCTTTTCATGTGAGTGAACAGTGACAACCGTTCATTAGCCGCTCAGTGGTGTTCCGCCAGCAGAGTTCACAATGGGACTGGAATGTTGAGTGCAAAGTGCAGCACAAGCGGGGTCTGTGGCGCGAGTTTTCAGCGCTGTTGCACCCTTCGTTGCCGGCTGAAGTTTTGGCAACATGATTAGCGCCACATCACTCACCTTTCGCTCTGTGTTGACGCAAGGAATCATGACCCCTCACACGAAGCCTTGCGTCTGCTATTATCGTAACTGATCAGTGTCAAAAGACAAGCCTACCACGCGTCATGCAGCCGCCTGCGCGAATATATGCCCCCTCCCCCCTGCCTCAATTGCAGGTTTATTCTTAGTACAAAAGTACAATACAGTTCATTCAGCTTCAAATAGACGTGCAAACGATGATGGCTAGCCTTCCGTGTTTTCAAGGTTTCTGTCAAAAGTCATATTTCTAAGCATATTCTGGATGGTAAGGTAGCATGTTCAAGCAACGCCATACTGCTTGATCGAAACGTAAACTGAAAAGTCAAATGATTTAATAAATTATTGGGTTCATGTATTTATTTGGGCTACAAAAAAGTAATACCTCATCTCATACATGTTATTGAAGCCTACCTAAAATGGACACAAAAATTGTGACCATGCAAATACAAATTGTTTACAAAAAGTGACATAATTTTCAAACATCAATGATTTACAGTATTAATCTATTAATTGTTATTTAAATTGTTATCGCCATTAATTCAGTCTAGGATACATTCATATTCTTTACAATTGTTGTCCTCTTGAGAAAAGTTTGGCATCCTGTCCAAAAAGTCTACGTTCAAAAGAAGCCATAGCCATATTCGAGTGTTACCGATTATAAATTAGCTATTTAGTCAAAACAAAAACGTTTCAGCTCTTCTTATTGTCAACCATTTTCATCCGTTTCGAGGTTTCTTCCATTCGACTTCCAGTAATGTAATTATTATATTTGATGTATGGCTATAAACTTCATGATGTAAATGTAATAAAATATAATAAAATACCAGCCTTTTATCTATGACGTTATATCCCCACAATTCAATATTATTTCACCTGTCGTTATTTGTGTATATTGCACAAATACCAGCGTGTCTTAGTACGTCGTACCATTGTCTTCACTTTGTATTGAACCACACTTCGCACATACGGAAGTAAAAAAAAAAAAAAAAAAACATTGGTTTTTTATGATATTGAATATTTTGAAATAATACACTATATTAAACTGTTGTCCCAATGTGTCGCTGGAATAACAGAGCATGCAAGAGTAAATCAATAGATACATATAGTATATGTTCAGTGTCAGCGAACAATATCATGTTGTCAATTGCTTTGTTGAAACAGGTGTAATTTGAAGTAACATTTTGCATTCGTTTTGTCCTTAAGCAATTTGTTTTCGACGCTCCCTAAGGGCTGCACGGCATCTTCCATTCGGGTAGTAGAGATAAAGAAAGATGAAACTTAGATACCAAAGAGCCAATCAGCGGCTTGCGATTTGTTTAAAGGGCCATTAAAACCAGTAGCCGTGGTAAAGAGAAGCAGCAAGACATTTCTTTCGCATTTATGTCCTTACAGCGAGCCTTATAATTTGCAATGGATTTATTTTAGATAGGAAATTACTGGAAACACCTTTTTTATTATTTTGCAGAGAGAGAACTGGACTGAGATCAACCCTCCTATGCTGAATTACCATATTTTTCGACGTTTGAACCTACTTTTTTGAGACCTTCCCCATACACTTGTTGCACGGAGAACAGCATCCCCGGCGCAGTTCGGAAACAAGGGGACGACCAGCGACTCCGCTGCTGCAACAGGTCGGGAAACAAGTGCATAGATGCTAATTTTACGAAATCAATGTAAATAATCCACTCGACGAAGGATACGCGTTAGATGCAGATAAAGAACATTATGCGCATATAGGCTATTCATTTTAAGAACTTCATCGTTTTATAATTGTAGGGCTGTTGTATTGCCGGACAGACAGGCTGTAGGGTGTTTTTCTCTGACAGCCAATTAAAAAATATTTGCCAAAGGCTGGTAACATCTCTGATGTTTATTCGTTAAAAAGATGACTATTGGCAAATTTAAGTGTAAGCGTTGCTAAAATAAATAACTTTTTCCCCTCGTGGTTGTTGGGGCATCCGTGTTTTCCCATGATGTGTTTGAAAATGATCATCTGTTTGCTTCTTATTGATTGATTGCTTTATGTCTGTGTGATGTATTGGTTCTCGTAGCTGTACAGCCAAAAACGAATATCTCTTTTTTTTTCAGGGAGCCCAGTGACACCTTACGAAATACGCTATCTGTGGTTCTACGGTTCTCTGTGATCTGTTGCGATTTGACCATAATGCCAGTCCTAACTTGCCCGGAGATCGCCACCAAGTTTAAGGAGAAGTGGATGATGCTCCGCCCCGAAGACCAGGACAATATCAACGGCTCAATGAATTTGGATGACAGCCTAACGAGCCTCCAGTGGCTCCAGGACTTTTCCATACTCAGCGCTAACCTGGAGAGACCTCCAAGCTCCGGCTGCCCCCCGCAGCACTTCTATCACAAACACTTGCACCCGCGAGGTACCGACTCGCCCGCCAGCCCACCGGCGGGGGACACAGCGGCTACAGGTATGCCGCAAAGCCTGGGAAACCCCATTACTTCAAGCAGCACCTCTGCCAACACAAGCGGCACCAGTTACATGCATTCTCAGGCAGTGAGCTATGGGCACCACCGCCAGATTGCAGCGCCCAGCCAACCGCCCGAGGAAATAGACTATAAAACGAACCATCATGTGAAACCACCTTATTCATACGCCACGCTCATCTGCATGGCCATGCAAGCCAGCAACCAAACCAAGATCACACTGTCCGCCATCTACAACTGGATCACGGAGAACTTCTGCTACTACAGACATGCAGAGCCCAGTTGGCAGGTACGTGACTCAGCTTTGTTCCATTATTGATGAAGGATAAGATAAGAAAGACAGGCGGAAAGGGATACGGGAAGGGGTACACGCTAGCCCCTATCCGCGACTGGCTTGATGATTGGTAATTGTGGTGTACATATTCATCAATGGCTTTGTAAACTGAACTACACTTCTGGGATGCATAATGGGTTTCATACATCACAATTCACCTGGCTTCTCACATCCCCTTATAATCGTTGTCATGACTGTCAGGACTTATTGTGTATGTCTTTTTAGCATTATGCGAAGAAAACTACATTTAAGTATGAATAAATGTATATTGCTGTTTAGCTCTGTGTAGCCTATTTCATAGCCTATTGCAGAAGTTCTCTGGATTAGGTAACGGTGCTGAGCAGAAGCCATGCTCATTAAAAATGCACGAGTGGCTCCTGTTAGCCACGGTGCGCGTGTGACAGGTGCACGCCAAATTACACAACAGCCGCGCTGACTGGCACCCCCGAGACTACGCAGCACCTTCTTAAAGGCACAACGCCACGTTTCGCACCCAGAATGCAGACCCAGGAGTCTCTGTTTTCTACTTGACATGAATTATTAAGAAAAGTATTTGTTTGTTTGTTTGTTTGTTTGTTTGTTTGTTTGTTTGTTTGTTTGTTTGTTTGTTTCCGAGGGCTGTGACGTGATCCAGCCTACAAGTCATACAAATGAATAAGGCCTTAATGACCAGGCGGAACTCCCTACAGCCAGCTCTTTACTGAACCCGCGTATAACATCTTTACAATATTAAAATGTAACCAAAGATTCTTGATTCTCCGACTTACCCAAATTAATGCAGACAGGTGCAAATATGTACGTTCGTGAATAATGACTGGAAAATAAGCTATTCAATATTTGATAGCAAGGATAGAAAACAGTGTAGACATTCTTTTTCAAGAACTAAAAATGACATAATACACAGGGAAAAGTTACATAGCCTACATTAAATATGTATCACAATGAGTTATTCATTTCGTTTGCCTACTCAAGTGTAAATAGCTCAGTAGCATGAACTAGCTTGCAAATATTTGATTGGTTAGTATCTTAAATGCAACAGGTACTTTAGAATGTGACGTATGCATTAGTTTTAGGGTGGATGGAACTTTACGGGTTCATTTGGAAGACTATCCAATTGTTTGTCGGACGCCTGTGAAAATAGGGTAACATCGAGTGAAATTTTTCTTGAGTCATACAGCTGTTTAGGTTGTTACTCAGCTGCTTATGATACCATTCCGTTTCTGCGCGACTATTAAATTCACAGATACGGATATTGAATAGGAAAAACGGGAATTGCAAACCGTGTACCTCAGTCCACAGACAGCACCCTGTCACAAAGGGCCCATTTGCTGGAGGGGAGCCCGTGTGTTTCTGCGCTCCTCTGGCTCTCCTGTGGGAGGCCGCTAATGAGACGCCCTTTAGGGACCTCACCGTCAGAAAAGCAGAGAGGAGAACATTTGAAATTCTCAGAGCCCCATTACTAGAAAGCCTAATTAGGACTGTTTGATTTGGAGCTATTTCTCACACACTCCTCTCACTGTATGGCCAGAGTGAATTTTGTTGTTTTGTTGTTGTTTTGTTTTTGTGGTGTGTTAGGCTGTGGTTTTCCTGGCTGTAGGGGAAAGTAGCATGGCAGCCTCAGAAAGGGGTCAAATATGTGTGTGGAACGCTAGCAGATTTTTAATTAAACTGCTCCATTGTCTTTAAAAGGAAGGATTTTTCAATAAATGTCCTCTGATGTTGAGATTTTCCTCTGAAAATACCTGTTAATGATTGTGCCAGGCTGTGCGCTTGGTGCCGTGTTTGCAGGTGGCAGGGCTGGTCTGAGTGTCAGCGATAGAGCACGTTCACGCTGATGGTTCAGCACAATAAGCAGGGCCATTAAGTCCCCACAGACGGCCCGGCAGATATGGCGCTGTGGCGTTTACACACACCGCTGTGAAAAAGGCTCACATTTGAGACTTCAGCTCTCCTAAGATCACTCCTCAGACAGGTTCAGGCTGGGCTGTTCTGAAGGCATGTCATCACGTCACGTGAACTCTAAACCAATCAGAGGGGATGATTCAGGTTCGACTCGTCAGAGTTACCCTAGCAGCAGAGTGGAGGAGCCGGGCTGTATCTGCAGCTGTAAATAGTCTGGAAGTTACTGTAGAGATATTGAGTTGACTGTGGGAATTTGTAGGTTAAAATGTTGTTGTGCTTGCATCTAACTGTAAGTATTGTTTATGTGAGCATAAAGAGAGATATCTCAGTATAATCGTAAATTAGACTGTGTGTTTAAGAGACAGCATGTTCCAGCTACAGCATTCCGTTCTTGTTTAGATTTAATAGATTATGGGCAACTTTTCGCATGTTTGTATTGATTTTTGTTATTGATATTAGGGAATTCAAGCTTGTCACGCGCTGCTGCCGTGAATACGAGAAAACAAAATAACTAGGCAGCGTGACACAGCAGTAATTCCCAAATATCAATAACAAAAAGTTCTGTCAGAAATGCGGCTGCGGTGTGTACAGCTGTTAGGATGCCCAATAATTTAATCGTATGTATCTCCTGCGCATTTATTGTAATGTCATATCCTAACAATTAAGAAGTGCCTTAAATGGATCATTCTACCTCATTTATTTATGTTTCACTAGGAATCAGGCAATTAAGAGAATTCTTAATATTTTCTTTATTGTATTATGAGAAAACACCTTAGTTTCTGTAATTGGATATTTGTTTGGATAAACAAAAGGTTTTTGAAAACCTTTCATACAGAGACTGGTGACACGATGTTCTAACCGGACACCCTATAGCGATTCAAACAATCCTGAACCAGTACCTTCACATCCCTGACTGGCCATTAAGTCACTCCAAACCCCCACATAATTTTCATCACGTCTCCTCCCTGTCTCTCTCCCTCTGTCTGACATCACCAGCTCCTAATCATTTATTTACACTGAACACACACAAGTGCTATACATTTATTTTGGAGGAGTCAGCCCTGGCTGCATGTTGAGCATCAGAGTGTGGCGGAGAGAGAAGTGATATTAAAAGGCTCCAAACTGGGAATTTATCACCAGTGTATGTTCCCAAAGGAGCTGGCTTTTAAAGTTGCTAAATGGGAAAATCAAAAATGCAGGAGCATTGCACTGCAATGCCGTCTCCTGATGCGTAAAAGGCCAAATAGACACCGGTGTCATTCGTCATGAAACCATCTGTCATGAAAATGAACAGAAAAATAAAGTGGTTCATTTGTCCCGTTCTCTTTTCATTTGTTGTATTCATGGGGATGTTTAAACACTTAAGAGGCGTCCCGGGGATTTTCCATGAGGATAGAGTTCCCACGGGCTGTTTGTATATGAAAAGGTTAACTGTGTCTCTCACAGCATGGCGTTCGTTTGATGGCTGTGTTTTCCTTTCCTCTCGATCTCCACAGAACTCCATTCGGCACAACCTGTCCCTCAACAAGTGCTTCATGAAGGTGCCCAGGCAGAAGGACGAGCCAGGCAAAGGGGGCTTCTGGCAGATCGACCCCCAGTACGCCGACATGTTCGTTAACGGCGTGTTCAAGCGCAGGCGAATGCCTGCCACCCACTTCAACACCCAGAGGCAAAGCAAGATGTCCCCCGTCCCCGAGTCCTCCCATAGCTCCTCCGGGCAGGGGTACCAGAACGGCCCCCAGCCGGGCATGGGGCTCTACCAGGCCCCAGGGGGCCCCCATCAAAGGGCGGGGCTGGGCAACAAGCGCAAGCAACCCGCGCCTAAGCGTAGCGCCAAGCTGGCACGGGGCTCCAAGTCGCCGCTGCTGGCAGCCGAGGTGAAGGCCGAGACCGAGGCGCTGAAGGGGGATTTTGACTGGGCTTCGGTGTTTGATGACGTTTTCAACGACAGCGGCAGCAACTTCGAGGATCTGGACATTAACGCGGCCCTGAGCTCCCTGGGGTGCGAGCTGGATCTGTCTCTGCAGGGCCGCCTCCCCGCGGCCGTGGGGAACTGGTGTGCGGGCAGCGGGGTGGAGCAGCCCTGCAGCTATATGGAGTTTATGGAGTTTGGCAGCTCTATTGGGGGGGAACCCCAGCACTTTGACGAGCTAGCCTTTTATACCGGACAGGCTCGGCACCCATGGGAGGACCTGAAGGAGGAGGTCCAGTCCATTCCCATCACCATGGACCAAAGCTTCGGCTTCTGTGAGGGGCTCTTCACCGAGATGCAGCCATAGGAGCCATCTTTTCTGTGACTCCGCCCCCTCCCCATAGCCCCTCCCCTTTCCCATTCCCTTCTCCAGAACCCTCACAAACATGCACTCCCTCTGCTGGTTGGAAGACCTTCAGACTTCTGTTTTGCTACATTAGCATTATAAATTCTTACGAATATTGAAACATTTTGTTTTGCTTTTTTTTTTTTTGGTTTGTTGTATTTACACAGAATCCATTTTTATATGTGGTTGATTGTCCTTTTGTCATTTTGCAATGAAGGTATGAATGAAATTAAAAAGCTATAATTATTGTGTATGGACAGTAGTGAAAGATTAGTAATCGAGTAGTGCATTTCATTTCTATATATATATATTTACTGTACATTTACATATAAAAAAGATATATACATTAGAGTCATTTATAAATTAGTGGTTAGGCACCCCATATCAGTAGCCCAGATTATATTGCGATGTAGATTATTGTGAGAAGAGGGAGGTAAACAAACAAACATGCCTTCCAGGTACTTCACCTGTTTTTAAAATGGCGTTCCCACGCACATGCACTTTGAAAGGCTTCAGTTGTGTTGTGGAGATGAGATTCTCACCATTCTATAGCGATCGTAGAATTAGAACCCGCTGATCGGGAAGCATAGCGTCCTTTAGCACATTTTATCTGAGTTCTTCTCTGTCGTTATTTCCAGATGCAATGCTTTTAAATGGGATTACTGAAGATACCTGAAATGCAATATTCAGGTACTGACTGTTATACAGCTGTCTTTTCTCTAATGATCAATTCCAAATGCTACTTTAACATACTTGAATTAAAATCAACATCCATCTCATTACATGTGAGTGAATGAAGACTGCTGAAGCAGCTGTTTAAATGTCCTGGGGAAGGAAGTATGACCCATCACCTGCCAAACACACTGTGGAGAGAGACCTGTCCTTACATGAGCCATGTGAACATGATGCAAAGATGTGTTTGTCTGGAAAACAGGACCACATCTGTCTGTATGTCTGCATCTTTGTGGCATCCTGATTGGTGTAAATTCTGGGCTGACACATTCCCAGTAGTAATTGACCACACAGTCACAGTTGACCATCACAGTCCTTATTTTACTGGGGAAGTAATGGAACTCTCTGAATCATTCCTCCAGCCAAACCATTAGCCATGCAGACTAGCTAGTCATCAGTCACCATTAAACTGATATTTTGGGAAAATGATGGTGGAATTGTGAGGGATTTCTTGTTTTGTGAGGGAATTCTTTAACATGTCAAAGACTGCATCCCACAGGGGTCTGTTTAACTCATGCTGTGGCGACCATCTTTAGCTGTGTGCTGCTGCCGTCTCAGTGTGGCTGAGGCTGATATGTGGACTTGGTTTTGGGTTCCAAACAACGACCCAAAGTGCCACTGAGGGTGAATCCTGCTGTTTTGCCATCGCAATGCTTCCATTTTGAAATGATGAATGAACTCCGACGCGTCGAAGACGGGAAAACACACTTTCCCTGGAGTGTCTCGGTCCGTCTCTCTGACAAAACAGGATTTTTTTTTTAAAACTAGGAGACAAAAACAATAACTGCATAAAAGGGGAAAATGAAAATTAATCCGAGAAGTATATAACTGGATGAGTGTGTTTCCTTGAGTCACTGTGAAGCAGGAAGTAAGCAAAGCTGGATGGCAGCCTGTGCAATCCGTTTTTATGTGTATTCACACGCTGTATGACATGCCTAATGCAATAAATATTGTGAGTTTTAAAACTGACCTCTTGCCATTAATTGATTGTTGTATAATTGAAGGTATCCAGAAGTTAAATGGAAAGTTAAACATTTGGTTTATCTATAAATTAGCTGTAATGTGGGGCAGGTGCTAAGGCATTATCAGAGAAACAAAATCCAACCACAAAATATTTTTCCACTCCATAGTAGAAGAATAAACGCATACCATCAAAACACCTCATACCAAAGATCAAGAGAGGAGATTTCCCTGAAATTATATATGAAGTATAATTTTTTTAATATCAATCAACTCATGTAAGGAGCTACAGGGTGTGGAGTGAGTGAGATGTTGTGAATGTTAATAAAATATGAGGCAGTTTGAGCTGCAAAAGTAGTAACAGGTCTTAACATCACTTTGAAGATTTTATGAATTTCTGAGAAAAATAAAAAGCAAAATATAATAAAAATGGAAATAAGTGTGAGACTTGCAATAATTGTTTTGACCTTATTGACTGTTGATTCCCAATGAGTGGAAAAGTACTTTTCCCTGTTCTTCATAATTATGTACTCAAGTCAAAGTCAATGTATATTCTGATATTCTCATATTCACAAAATATGAACCCATGCATAAGCAGGAGTTTAACAGCCATTCAAGGCTGACAGTATGTGTAGAAACATCAGGTCAGATCTGTTTGCAGCAGGCACAGTAGGGGGTGCAGGGGTGCAGGTAGGACATGCAGGTAACGGCCGGGTAACAGCTGGGGTTGCATCACACATGGGCTGCGTCACCATGTTCTTGGGGGGTGCCCGTGCCCTCCCTGCCCAGCGCCTTGCTGGGTTCACACTGGGGGGCTGGGAGAGGAGGGTAGAGGGCAGGAACCCCTTCCCCCACCCTCCAGGTCCTGAAGAAACACGCTCCCTGGACGCTTCCCACAGGAGGGTCAGGCAGGCCACGCGGGGGTCAGCAATGAGGCCTGAGAATCCACTACTAAAATAACATTTCATCCCACTGTAAGCCTCTCAAAACTGGAGCACAGCTCTGCTTTTACTTTTCTTTCTCAGTAAGTTCCCTTTAAATTCAGGGATGTAAAACCAGGGATGCAATCTTCAATTTGCAAAAAAAAAAAAAAACCCGAAGAGGACAGAACGAGAGAAGTTGAGGGCTCTGCAATAAACAAGGTGCACTTGACTGAGTGGATTTCATTTCAGATGTCGGCTGTACTGACAGGAACGTCACTTTCATCCAAAAATAGCTCTCATTTGCAAGGAAATCGGCCTGTTCACTGTCTAATGACCCTTTCTTCCAAAGTCATGCCAATCAGCATAGAAGTCATCGAGATGCTTCACTTTCTGAGATGCATACGTAGGGCACTTATGCGTACCGAAGCTCAGGGCAGTTCTCACAGGATCCTCTGTCACAGACAAGATCTCGCAGCGGGGATCTGATGTACTGAGACCCCTTAGCTTCTTTGGATTTATACGTTTGTGCAGTTATGAGTTCAGCTACAAACCCACTTACCACTAGCATCTTTACAAATGCAAGTGTATGAGTAAGATAAACAGTGAAACGTCTTAAATTTAAGTTAACTCACACCACTTCCTGGGTATGATATATTCTGATCGTGACGTTGTTCTGAGCTCATTATTTCCGCACAAGTACATTCATCTACGTGGTTTTGTACCTCGTACGTGACGGTGAAGATGAAAGTTTGTTCTTTAAGGAAAGACAAATATGCTTTGGTCAAGTCTAAGCTTGTCTGGCTTCGTAAAATTACAACACTCATTGGTCAAACAGCTGTACTGCGATTTGGTCTCACTCCAGCCTGCTGCTCCTGTAATCTTCACCCTGCAATTGAAGGAAGCAGGGGAAGGTGTTCACCAGGGTGTCAGGTGGAGGTGCTGGGGCAAGTCTGGGCCTGCCGGGGGTTGGGGGGTGGGGGGGACATCGTACATTTCACCAGAGAGCCACATCAAAGGGGCGGGGCGAGGCAAACTGCAGGTCAGCCTCAGCCATGAAAAGACCAGCCGTGCCGCACCTGTGTGCCAGGCAGAAACCTGAACACCTGAGTCACGTATCAGAGTCAGAGCACAGACACAGCGTCCCGGTCCAAGCTCCACCAGAGAGAGTGTGCTTCTGCAACGCACGAACGACTACATCTGATTAATTATTATTAATGGTTATTGATGGGTGCACATGTTATGTCAGCAATGCACAGATATGCTGCAACACTTTTTATTTTCTAGGAAAGGCTATATGTAAATGAGAGGTGTTCAGTTTTGGCCAGTGCCCCGTACAGACCTGCACAGCCTGCTTACAGACCATGCGATTGCGGTGCACAAATGATTAAATGCTAACGATGATGTTGCAGACTATGTTACGAATGACAAATGAATACACAGATGATGTCACTACTGCAGGAATATGCTTCTCGATTTTGTTTTCTAGGAAAGTCTGCATGTGTGTCAGAGGTGAATCTGTGCATATTGGATTCCTTACAATAACCTTGTGAAAATATGCAGGTCAGCTGCGTTTATCCCCCTGGAGCTGAACACAAAAACATTTCTAAAAAATGACCCCAGGAATGAAAGAATGTCTACTTATGCAGAAAAAGAAATAACTCTCCTCTTTTGGTATGAAAAAAGATGCTTTCATACTTAAAAATCCCTTTTTAATTAAAAAATGTAGCAAAGAAGAAGAAGAAAGAGGATTATCCAATCACATTGGCTCCTGCTCCCTTTGACAAGAGGTCAGAGGTAAAGATCCTGAGGAATTCTGGGAACGGATTCTAAGAAACAGCAGGACACGAGCAAGGGACTGTGGCTGCTCTACACAGCAGAGCTCAGGTGAGTATTCCCGTCTGATCATAAGGATGTCACATTCACCTGTGGATTAAGGACAAGTGAAAATAAACCAGAAAAAAAAAATTCCAAAGTTGCTTTGTGGAGAAAAAGTGGAACTGACAGGTTAGTGGCGGTCACATGACGGGCGGCGGAGGTGATGTGCGGATGGATGGATGCGTGTTAGTGCGATGATTAGATGACGGTGGAACCCTGCAGGAGTTACGGGGGTAGTCTTTGAATGGGGGAGGGGGAGGGGGGGCATCGATGGCGGCTGCTGTGCAAAGATAATGTTATCTCCCAGGATGCAGGGCTGTGTTCTCCATTCACACAAACCCTGTCACCACGCCGCCCCAACACGCAATCCTTTCACTGGGAACAAGGCGGGCTGTCTGGCCTGTCTGACCCCCGACTGCTTTATGAGTCCCTGCTGCTATCGGGGAGGTGCTGATTACACAGATTGAGTGGGCATGCTGGGATAGATCCAAAAAGGACAGGAGGACTGACCCGCTCAAAATGAGACAGAGCCACAAATGAAGAACCGAAGCCCACGGCGATGGCCTCGCATTATTGCACATTTTTAATCCCTGCCCTTTCTATAAAATTGAATTCAGATTTTGACTTTACCCCTTAATATAATATATTGTGCATATGTAAGCTATTATCAATTAAATTGTGGAAATGTTTATTGATTTATGTTCTGAATATAGATATAACCCCAGATCTCAGGAAGCTGGCTTTGTGACCGCTGGGATTCACGGCCGATTGATATTAAATTATGTGTGGGCTAACCTCAATTAATGAGGTTTTCAGTCATCAATTAGAATTAAGTCTGTATTCAGAGAACGGAGTGCAATAACTGTGAAGGGTCAGAGCTGAGAAAGGAGATAAAATGTTTATTGGCTCTCTGGAATGCATTTCTCACAACCTCCAGTATTTCAACAAGTAGGATTAACCGTGGAGAAGAATTTCTCTGTGGCCTGGAATGAGACTGCTATTTGTGAAATAATGAATAGCAATTTTCTAATAATGGATAAAAATCAGGAGAAGCCGGAGGGAATGCTACGTGATATGTGACTGGAGGTGCGGGTTTGAGTGTCTAAAGAACACCCTGTGCACATGGCCCCCCACCCCCAAAGAGTGCTTTGGTCTGTGAACTGGGCATGGGAAGTCGGGTGTTTTTTTCAGCTGCCAATCTTCATCTCCCTGCTCTTGAAACAGCGCTGAACTCATTCCTGCTGCCAAAGTGAGTTGGGGGGGGTGAGGG
>CM040748.1:1517500-1572500 GCA_022829145.1 Albula goreensis | reverse complement strand
CCACTGTATTCGCTTGCCTTGTAGATCAGCTGGGAAATTTGCCCTGATAGATTGCTTGCGGTCACGAAGGGCTCGTTGGAGCAACTTCGGCTAAAGAATAGCATTGATTTTTCCCGCCTCGTAAAAACAGCTCACTTTGCAGCAGTGATGCAGTGCCGTCTTATGAACGTTTTTCAGAAGCAGTTGTAACTCATGGGAGAGTACACACACTTCGTCTTCATGGAGACGTTCAGGGTACAGGACCGCTGCTGTGTCTCCGCTCGCTGAGCGATGTGCCTCTTTACAGCGTGGTGGGGGGTCACTGCAAGAATCCCAAAATCTGGGCTGTGTGTGGCGGACAGTCAGTGTGGCCTCTGTCAGGGCTGTTGGCCAGGGCCGCCACCGAGGCCGACGCTGGGCTTCTCAAAGACGGAGTGGAGAGGGCAGAGTATCTGACCCACGCAGACCGGGGGCTCAGACTGGGGCCGGTGCCACCGACTCTCCAGCACAAAAGAGCAAGGAGCCGAAATAAAGAGTCACCCCCAACCTCTCACCCAAACACTCTTTTGTGCCAGCCGCATTCGCCCCGCATTGTTCCCCCAGAGTGTGATACAGAATGTACAGCTTTTAAGGATCTTTTTTATGGTGTGGGGGTTGGGGGGTTTTTCTATTGCTGCGCTATTGGGAACTTTCTGGAACTCATACATTCACATTAGTCTTTTGAAATTGTGTTTGAAATGCTTGTGCGCCTACCTTTTCTGCAATGGGCTCTGCAGAGTAGACCTTGTGCATTCACATAGTGGCCTCAATACACTTTTCTCTCAGAGAATGGCATTGAAACA
Source organism: Albula goreensis (assembly GCA_022829145.1). Lineage (NCBI taxonomy): Eukaryota > Metazoa > Chordata > Actinopteri > Albuliformes > Albulidae > Albula > Albula goreensis. Next base: position 1,571,679 of record CM040748.1, on the reverse strand, counting down.
TATTTTTTACACTTCCCTATAATGCAGGCCCATATTTAAGCAATTAATTTAAGTAAAAAACACTCATCTCACTCTAGAATCTTATGACTCTGTAACTTTCACGATTCGTTGTCAAACAAGCTGCTGGTGTAATCTGCCTTTCAACGAGGTCACTAAAATAATAGCAGCACATTCATTTTATAGCACACTTAGAAGATTCACAGATTTTGTTTCTGCAGATCTTTTCTCCCACCTGCCATTATAAACCCATGGGGCTCGGGTCTGCTGAGGTGAGGGTCTATCACACAGGCACTCAGTTTAGACGGAGCATCCGGGCTCAGTCACCTCTCCTGGCTGTCACTAAACTGGGTCTGTCCCATTCGCTCATCAATAATCCAGCAGGAACCGTACCCGTCAGGTAGAGCTGAGACACAGAGCCCCACACCTTAATTATTCAGCTGCTTTACGGGAAACAAACGTGCGTGTGCTCAGGCCGCCGTTTTCAGGGAAGTTCAGCAGAAAGACAGCGGCCATTTTGCCAGGAGCCTCGCAGAGGGCCAGCCAGGCAACACAGGCCTTCACAGACCTTCGCCTTTCAGTATATTGAGTTGTTAAGGACAAACAGCACTTCATTATATCGACAAATGCATTACTGAAAAATGATTTAAATATGTTAGGTACAGTTTCTAGCCTCCACGATCAATATGCTGCTCTCTTTGGGTGAGATTGAAACGTCAATGCTGCTGAGACGGTCTCTTACCCGCTGCTTATATGCAAGCGCAGTGCAATCCATCACACTAAAGAGGAACAGATCTGCAGCCCAGCAGACAAGTAAGGTGGATGAGATGGTCCAGGTCCTGTCTGTTCCTTTACCTGATATATACAGTGCTTATACAGAGTCATGGAAACACTCAGTATGTCTACAGAGACCCTATAGATAACCATAGATAACCTATAGATAACCATTGATCTCAGGTATTCTGATCATTGTATAGTTCAGCGCTGGACTCCAGGCTCTGTTCCCTGTAGAGGTGTGTGTGCATCTAAGTGCAGCATATAGAGCTTTCATGTATGTAAATTATTCTGTTTTATGTATTAAGATAATATAAACAAGCCTGCTGCCTATGCTGTTTGTGCACAACAGTTAATAACTCTTTATTAATTAAATACCAATCCATAATTGTTCTCATAGTTTATAGAAACAATCCATCTCAGTTCTACAAAATTTTACGTTTTTCATGTTCAGAGTTTGGTCTTGAAACACAGTGTCTCTGAATTGGTGCATTTTAATCAGTAAAACGTACTGTTTCACTGGCAGAGGTAGCAGGACACAGACAGGCTGCACACTGCTCTTGTTGGGAGCTGTGATCGCAGGCCGGTTCACACCTCACTGCTACATGACCTCTGGCTCATCCTCCATGGAGCTGCGCTTAACTGGAAAAGATGGTCATTATTTCATCTCATTCTTCAGAGTAGTTCTCTTCTCTGTGTTCTGTTAAAAAAAAAAAAATTCTTCTCATTACGCGTAATGATTGTATGTGTGGGTGTTGTTTTGTGTTTGTGTGTGAGGGAGAGAGATTACCCACGCTCTCCTTATGGAGTTTCTGTAACTAAGCCGCTGTGTGCCCTGCCTCTGCTTCCCAGATACAGTCATGTTTATTTGGGAGGGAAGTGAGGAGTACCTCTCGCTGGCGGCCCTTGGTTCTCTGTTAATTTGTGTTAATGGCATTGGCCCTGGTTAGATTAGCCCTGGCCTCCACTCTGTGAAGCCCAGCCTGCCTCCCCAGCTGCCTGGGTAACCCAACACCTCACCCTGGGCAGGCAGGGAAATATGTCCACTCTTCCGTCAGGCTGGATCTGACCTGAATTTTCACAGGCACAACGCTCTCCGTCTCCGTCATCTGCTCCAGGCCTGAGCGCTGTGTTCAGGCTCCTGGGTAGGAGCCTGAACACACAAACATGTTAAAATAAACACACGCCTGGAAGCACACACACACACACACATACATAAACACACCTGTCCACACACAAACAGATGTCCAAACATGCACAGAAATGTGCTTGCAAACACATGCATCCACAAACACATGCATGCATGTCCTGAAACCTACACGCGAGCATGCATGTACAAATACATGTGTGCAAACACACACACGTGTTTAGATTAGCATGGGGAATATACGAGCAGCATGCTGTAATGTAATTGGATGAGATTTTATTACAGTGATCCAGGCTCACTTATGATTGGCTATCAGTCATTTCTATCACCTCCCACTCCAAATGAAAGCACCCAGGCAGAGCTCCCCCCCCCACGCTGCCCAGCCCTGTTTGGGAAAACACAGCACAGGGTGCATCATTATGACCTCACCCAGAGAAATGCGATCCACAGCCTGTGTGACTTTAATGGGACTCGTTGCTTTTCCCATTCATAATGGATAACTGCCCTGTGCAGAGTTTACGAAGGCTCTGCCGGACTTTGAGCTGCTGTGTCTATGGTCTCCAGTGTGGAAGAGCTTGAGTCCACCATTCAAGTGGAGGATTGTCAAAAAGCTGTATTGTACAGCTACATTTCTGCCACAATTTGTTGTGCTGTTATCCCCAAATGTATATCAAATGAAGTTGTAATTTCAGTTGGGGATTATGGATTACATTACATTATAGTCATTTAGCTGATGCTTTTATCCAAAGCGACTTACAGTTGGTTAGGCTAGCCAAGGGCCAATCCCCCTGGGAGCAATGTGGGGTTAAGGGCCTTGCTCAAGGGCCCAACAGCAATGGTGTTCTTGCTGTGGCTGGACTGGGGCTTGAGCTGCCAACCTCAGGGGTCCCAGTCATGTACCTTAGCCACTAGGTTATAGGCTTCCCCATTTGACAGAATTAGTGGAGTTCCTGGCTTGCTTACCATTTTAAAATAAAAAAATCATCCTCAAGTCTGCCTTTGGGTATATTTCTACAATGTAACTTTGACTTTGTGCTTTCATTCTTTGAAGTCAAGATTTTAAATTGTCTTATTTACATACCTGCCCAGAGAGAACAGCGTTCTCAAGAATATAAAATGGACGGCTGTTTCTGTGGTAGTAGTTTTTTTTTTTTTTATTGCACATTACTTCAAAAGCCCTGGAGAAACAGATAAACTTTGCTTGTATCTTCCACCATTTCATAATGAAAAGGTCAAAGGTGACCTACACAGACAGTAATGACAAACATGAAATACGATATTAAATAGTTAATGGCAAAAAAATGTTGCATATGCTTAAATGGGGAATTGCACCATGTGGTAATGACTTGTGTTTCCACTCAGGGGTCAGAGTTCCTGTGAATCAATCAAGCAAATAACAGAAAGCATACTGCGCTGTCCCCCTCATTGGGCTCCATATACGATAAGATAAATCAATACATTACAATGACAGGTGCACCGAGTACATAGATAATAAGTGCCAGCCTAACTATGTGACATCACGATGCCTCTGAAATGAGTACTGCCAGATATTCTTAGGTGAGGGCAAGCACGGATTTTACAAGGTAATTAAAATTGTTATAAATTATGTAAAGCGCGTTTCACAATAATGTCTTCCGCTCAAGAAAATGTAATGCTCGTAGACAAGCTGGTGCACCAGCCTGTTGACAGCATTAGTATGTGGAAAGATTAAAAATAAAGATTAAACGCACATACAAATTGGTAACTGTCTATCTTTAATTTGAGAGATACATCCAATTGTTCATTAATAATAAGGAATTGAAAAGTGTAATATGATTTCCTTTTGCTGTGGAGTTCCTGTTGTGAGGACAGCTATACAATATCGCTGAAGGAGATAAAATGTTTTTAAAGGACCAGTAGAGTCAGAAGGCACCTGTCTTCAGGTGACATGCTTGTATCAAAGGAAGATTGAGTCACATGACTGCAAGCACATGTTATGGCAGTTGCTGCACTGATCTTGGGAATGCTAGCTTAACTTAATGGAATAGATTGCTGTTTTGTGTCATGTTTAGTTGCTGGTTTGTGGGAGTGATGCTTGCTCTGTCAGCTCAGCTCTGTCTGATATCTGTGTCTCTGCATAGTGATGAGGGTAAGCTCTGCCCGCTGTGGGACTCGGTAAGGAGGGGTCCGTCTCTGGCAGCGCCCATGCCCGCTGTGGGACTCGGTAAGGAGGGTCCGTCTCTGGCAGCGCCCATGCCCGCTGTGGGACTCGGTAAGGAGGGGTCCGTCTCTGGCAGTGCCCATGCCCGCTGTGGGACTCGGTAAGGAGGGGTCCGTCTCTGGCAGTGCCCATGCCCGCTGTGGGACTCGGTAAGGAGGGGTCCGTCTCTGGCAGTGCCCATGCCCGCTGTGGGACTCAGTAAGGAGGGTCCGTCTCTGGCAGCGCCCATGCCCGCTGTGGGACTCAGTAAGGAGGGTCCGTCTCTGGCAGTGCCCATGCCCGCTGTGGGACTCGGTAAGGAGGGGTCCGTCTCTGGCAGTGCTCATCGTGTATCTGTCGGCATTATACAGAGTGTGATCTGTGCTGCCTCAGCTGCTCGAGGGGGGCATGAGAGCCTGTACTTGGGTTTGATTGGACCGCACTGAGGCCAGGGCCCACCCCCAGATCACTGTACTTGGGTTTGATTGGACCTCATTGGGGCCAGGGCCCATCCCCAGATCCCTGTGCTTGGGTTTGATTGGACCGCACTGAGGCCAGGGCCCACCCCCAGATCACTGTGCTTGGGTTTGATTGGACCGCACTGAGGCCAGGGCCCACCCCCAGGTCACTGTGCTTGGGTTTGATTGGACGTCATTGGGGCCAGGGCCCACCCCCAGATCCCTGTGCTTGGGTTTGATTGGACCTCATTGGGGCCAGGGCCCAGCCCCAGATCACTGTGCTTGGGTTTGATTGGACCTCATTGGGGCCAGAACCCACCCCCACTCAGCTGGGGGCCTGACTGGAGAGGAGCCCCTTCAGCTCAGTCGGGGGGTAACAGGCACCCCTGCACGGGGCTGCTCCAGGACCCTATGAGGCTAATGCCTGTGTGTCCCAGAGCTAAAGTCTAATACCATCAGATCCATGGAGGCAGATGGCAGATGGCTGTATGTACCACAGTCCAACCATCAAATTGACTCCTGGCCCTACTGGACTAAGCTATAAGGACTCTTGTGCAAACTATCTCCTCCAGCTCTGGTCAGAAACTGTCGCACAGCTGGTAGGTGGTAAGTGGGGTAGCTGGATAAATTACTGAGGGACTCGCCATCGAAATAAAAAAAAAACCAGAATAGGAAACTGGGAGAGGGGTAACAGATTCTATCTGAATTGTCAGCAACAGGTCTTATTGCCTTCTGCTGACAGACGGTGACTGTGGCCTGAGGCACAGAGGTCCGTTGGTTCCTGTACTGGAGGAGAAACGCTAACTAGGCACATGAAGAAACAACTACTTAGTTAGGCTGTCCATAATCAAACCATGGTAGAGTGTTAATGTGCTTAGTATTTCTCTAGCTAATGAGTTTCAAATAACATAATGCCTGTATGAGTACAACCAGGTTTGCAGAGACTAACTTGGAGCTGCCAAGACCGTTAAACAGGGCAGAGACTTCATTTGAAGTGATCGACATCAGGCTTGCCTCAGGTACAGAGTGAATGGAGCCCACTGCAGGGAACCTGGTACACTAGCTACAAAGCTAACCAGAGGAGACCAGCCCAGCGAGCTAGCAGCATGAAAGCAGGCAGCATGAACTGAGTCCATGCTTTGAGAAAGAAGCCCAGACAGACGAGGCCTGGACCCAGAGGCGGGAAAGGAGCTGCGCTGAGCGGTGGCATAGGAAACTACAGAGGAAGCTGTCAGCCAATGGGAATGCTTAAAGATGGATGAAGGCGATGGGATCTCGGCCAATGGGAATGCAATGGGATCTCGCACCTTCTGCTGCAGTCAACACAGCCCTGGGGCAGGATGCTAACTGGAGGACCGCCCTCTGCCACCGCTCTCTGCCATCGCTCCTTACTTTAGTACATGCCATTTTTACATTTTTAAGGTGAATGAGAAAGTAAGAAAACTTTATCCTGAGGGTAGGAAAAGCCAGTGTATCACCTGGGAAGCCAGCGGATTAGTTGTGCAATGCGCTGAGTAAATGGAGAAACTTTTCAGTGTACATTAGAAGCAATGCAGATGATTTATGTTTGTTGTTTTGTTTTGGGATTCATTCGACAGTACGCTTCATATCCTAAGTCAAGGAGGAAATGTTTGATTTGACTTTCTGCTGATGCATAGATAAGACATTAGCCTGGCAGTATAGACATTAAAATATGCTATAAGCAATAAATGCTGTGCAACTTGATGTTTGACAAATATTGAGATTAAGTGTATTTACAGTTGTTAGTATACAGTATGTTTTCAGAAAAGTGAATATTTGGTTGTGGTTTCTTTGGTGTTCACTGAATCTGAGGTCATGTGAAATAACCTTTCACTGAAAATAAACACCAGGGATGGTGACCTGAGCTGAACCGTGGATATGGCTGTAGAGAGTGACTAAACAGGTGAGATAAGGTGTGTGATCAGAGACGTCCTGCAGCACCTGTGAGCCAGAGGACGCAAACAGAGGCCTTTTCTTGTGGAGTCGACACGTCCACGCGTCCGCACGGAGTTAATTACACGCAATTGGGTCTGTGGGGACAGCACCTGCTCCTGGCAGAGTGCTTACGCAGCGCACTGCTGTGGGCCCAGGGGGTTGGGGGATGGGGGGAAGGGACAGGGCAAAAGGGGGCATGGGGCATGGGGCATGGCCTTCGCTGCAAAGCTTGTGTGTATCCCAGCAGCCCTGGCTGCAGGTGCAGCCTACTCCTCCTGCTCTTCAACACCTCTTTAAATATTCATGCCTCATCAACGCTGCTACTCTGGCCTGTGTGTCCGGCTCCAGCTTAGGTTTCATATGAGCTAGAGGGAGTGGGGGGGGTGTACACAAACACACACTCACACACACTCACACAGTCACACACACACACACTCACACACACACACACACACACACACACTCACACACACTCACACACACACACACACACACACACTCACACACACACAGTCACACACTCACACACACACACACACACACACACACACTCACACACACACACACACACACACACACTCACACACACACACACACACACACTCACACACAACACACACACACACACACACACACACTCACACACACACACACACTCACACAGTCACAGTCACACACACACACACACACACACACACACAGATACTCACACACACACACTCACACAGTCACACACACACACTCACAGTCACAGTCACACACACACACACACACACACACACACACACAGTCACTCACACACACACACACACACACAGTCACACTCAAACACATTCACACACTTACACACACACACACAAACACACAGTCACACACACACACACAAACATGCATACACACACACATACTCACACACAGTCACACTCACACACACACAAACGCACACACAGACACACACTAATACACACACATTCACACACACACATACAAATATGCATACACACACACATACTCACACACACACATACAAAAATGCATACACACACAGCCTCCCTCTGTTTTTTCTATCAAATCTTAGTCCTTCATTGCACTTGATGCCATGCACCACACACAACAGTTCACACAGCTGCAACTTTGTGATGCTGAGTTCACACAAGGGAAGCAAAGGGTGAACTCTGGCCCTGAGAGGGGTGATACTCTGGCCCTGAGAGGGGTGATACTCCTGGCCCTGAGAGGGGTGATACTCTGGCCCTGAGAGGGGTGATACTGGCCCTGGAGGGTGTAGGTCAACGGGTGATACTCTGGCCCTGAGAGGGTGATATGGAAATGGCCCTGATACTCCTCACTGGCCCTGGAGAGGGGTGATACTCTGGCCCACTCCTGAGAGATACAGGATAGGGGTGATACTCCTGAGAGGGGATACACAGAGGGGTTTACTCTCGCCCTGAGATGTGATTCCTGGCCCAGTGACTGGCTCTAATGGTACTCCTGGCCCTAAGCTGCAGACTGCCTGACTTTAGCGTGTCCACACTCACACAGCACACAGACAGCCTGACTTTAGCATGTCCACACTCACACAGCACATGGACAGCCTGACCTTAGCATGTCCACATTCACACAGCACACGGACAGCCTCACCTTAGTGGTCCACATTCACACAGCACATGGACAGCCTGATTTTAGCATGTCCACACTCACACAGCACATGGACAGCCTCACCTTAGCGGTCCACATTCACACAGCACATGGACAGCCTGACTTTAGTGGTCCACATTCACACAGCACATGTGTCCACTCATGGGAGAGCTTGAACTTGGTGTATCTGAGTTCAGTGTGTCCACATTTACACTGGACAGGACCGCCGCCTGAGTTCATTATGTCTGAGTTCAGTGTGCACGCGGCACAGGGAGAGTTCAGTGTGTCCATGCTCACACGGTGCAGGTCGCACGCTGTCAGCCGCTCAGGTGATTCTAAAGAACCAGCACACCTGAGAGGCTGCCGTGGGCCTTCCGTTCTGAAGCTGGGCCTGGAGGGTTAAGAGCCTGAGTGCGAGTGGAGACAGGGATTCACTGCCACAGAGGAAGGGCACCTTTAGCTGTTGTGCCAGTTTGCCATCGCTCTAATTGGACACCAGAGTACAGGAGCATGCAAGAGGGATCCACTGGGGGTTTGCGGTAGAACATCACAGGGAGGGGGAGGAGGGAAAGAAGGAGGCAGGCAGAGAGAGAGGTAAGAGGTGAGAGGAGCGTGTGTATGTGTGCTCATACGCATGATGGAGGAGAGAGGGCTGTATTAGCGCATTGAAGTGTGAAATGCGTTACTGCTGATAATTACTGGCGCTGTGTTTGCCAACATCCGCATCGAGTGTAACAAAGTCAAACTTTAATTATGGCGCATTGCCTTCGGTTACACTCATGCTGTGAGCTCACAGGTGCCAGCTCATGTGTCGGTAAAAGGGGGTTTATTTATTTTCAAATCTTCAATATTTTTTCTAGCATGTCTGCTCTGTAAACAACCTCTTTTCCATGGATTCAACCTACATCATTTTGTCAGTTAATAGTTCTTCAAAGAGCAAAATAAGACTTTTAAGTAATTATTTAATTATAAGTCTAAAGGAAAGTTTTAATAAAAGCCAGCAAACCATACCATAGTCAGTCCTGGTCAATGATAATCTGAATCTTTGTGCAGAAAATAGCTTGTTTAATGACACTAATGCATAAAACAGAAAAATAAAGGCAAATAAAAACATAAACACAGAGATATTATTTGATATCAAACAACAAAAAAGCACAATAAATGTAAAGATAAACACACTTGATCTGCGCTGTAGTTGTTTTTCTGGGGACCTGCATAAATGGGATTCTTATGTAAGAACCTTTAGATTGACAGTTCATTCATAATTAAAACTGAATACATGGACAATAGATGCTCAAATGCTACATGCTGATTACTCATTAATTGCATAGTCCATGCACTGTGCAGGGGAGATATTTCTGCCGCTCTGTACACTGATTTCTGATAATGACTTACCAGATGGATAATATTCTTGTCTGCAGGAGGTCTTGACCTCAAAGATGTTATCACGAATGACCAGTAATAGCTAATTATACAACCAGCAAATTTCTTCAGCTTAAGGATGGATGTCAGTAACTGAGGAAAAAAATGGTTAAGAAACAAGAATTCGAGTGTGATAAGTATAAGGGGTTAGAAGCTGACCACATGTAAAAATGTAGTAATATATGTGTAGACCAAACATATTCTGCTTCACAGCTGTTAAGGATATTAAAAGCAGGTTTAGCTTGAGCTTCCCTTTGAGATAAAAGGTCACATAATGATAATGGGGCTGTTCGTTAAGTGAACATGAACACGCCTGCATGTGTAATGTCAGGGGGCATTGTTAATTTAGCTGAAGGTGAAATGCCATTGTCCCCACGCTTGCAAAGCCACCACCTTTTTGTAGCTTAAAAAAAAAAAAAAATTTGTGATGATTTAACCCTTGAGGAACCCGTCCTGTCCAATCTCTGCACTTTCGGCTGCAGTTCCTCTGAAGCGTTTTAATTATGTGTGTGATGGAGGAGCAGGAGAGCCGTGTGCCTTTAATTCCGCTTCCCTCCCCAGGGTCTCCAGCCCTGATGAAGTTAATATTGGGTCTGTGGTTGGACAGGTGTCTCATGGGAAGGTAGGATGATGCACTTTCCCCGATTGCAGATCCCTCCCCTGCTCTTTGTAAGACTGAGCCGGGCCCCAGGGCTGGGGGTGGGCGGCTCAGGGCTGGGGGAAGGGTGCTGTCAGCACCAAGGCGCACACAGGTGGGGGGCGCGCTCCACAAGTGTGGTGTTTGGAGACATGGGGGAGGTGCTGAAGGCATGAGGGACTGAGTGCTTCACAAGATGGAGTCCTCTCCCGTCTTCTCCCTCCTTTCTTTGACAGCAAGTGAAGCGATGCAGGTCTGCAGAAAGTATGGCTCACACAGGGTTAAATTCCAGGGGTAACTGAGTGTGTATTTCATTTTGAGTTTCCTTAGCTCAGAAGGGTAAATATTAGGCAGTCTTCCTTAGCTTAGCATTTAAAGGAGCAGCTAACAGAACAAATTACACATTTTCCCAAACCTGTTGCATTGTCATCGGTCTTATCTTGATTACACAAATTACTGTGTGAGTATTGAAACTCAACTCAGCGACCTTTAGAGTGTTTTTCCCTCCACAATGGTAGAATTACGGCCATGAAGTGAATGTGCTGGGGTGTGGGGGTGCTGGGGTGGGGGGGTGTGGGGGCACATTTGACAGCTCTGCTTCCAGGAGGAGCGTTTTCAGTGCTGTCTGTAGCTGGGGCTGCGGTTCACAGATCCAGGGGGTCTCAGGGGTGCTGTGGGTGATTAATTAGAGAGATGGGGGAGGGGAGGGGAGGGGGGGAGGGGGGAGGGGGAGGGGGAGGGGGAGGGGGAGATGTCATGACTCTCTGTAATAGTGCCATAGATGTTGGCTAATGGGAAACATCCCATCAGCCCCTGCTCTGCTTCCCACAGAGCTGCCGGTCACACCTGAGTGTGGTCCCTCACAGAGTGTGCTTCAGGTGTGCTCTGATCGCATCAAAGAACGAGACTGGTCTCGAAATGCCGCTCACAGGTGAGAGATGGTGTTGTGTCAGTTATGCGGTTTGAGGAGGGTTCACGTCCTCTGTCTGAATATATCATTTCAACAGCAATCCATGAATTTAAAGTGTGCAAAATAAAACCCTCTAAATACTGTGCCGGCCCCCAGTCCCTTTATCGGCTGCTCTCATGTCTCTCTCAGCACACAGTCTGTAACCTCTCTGATGAAGGCACAGAACATCAAAATAACAAGAACGTAGAGGCAACGGGGAGTGACATTTTCACAAGCTTCTGGTGGTTTTTTTCAGGACAGGTGCACAGCGCTGTGAATAAACACCCTAATGAGGACAACCTTTTGCAGGCGATGCTTCCAGCGTGATCTGCGCTGGGTGCTCTGAGCGTCTGCGATGATAGTGTGGAGGGGAATGATTTCTCCGCCATAGTAACACAGGGACCTTCTGTCCTGGGCTCTTCTCTCAGAGTGGACAGCAGCACTTCCTGTCCAGTTGGTCATATTAGCACTTGATTCTTGTTGCCTCCTCTCCCTGCTTTAATTTGCCATCGTCTGCACTCACACATCAGACACAAAGACAGCTCTGTGCCGATTTAATGAGCCGGGCATTTTCACAGCCAGGCCGGGACCTGTCCGCCCGCGGCTCAGCCAGCCCTCCGGTCTCTGAGCGCTAATTATGCGCGGTCACAGGGACGAGCAGCCGGCCGCTGCCAAGCCTGAAGAGGCCCGCTCCAGCACAACCGCGCATTATGTCCCTGCTCCGCGGCCAGATTGACAGGGTGAGATCCCTGATCCCGGAGCTGGCTGCCGAGAACGAGACCGCGGCGTGCTTTAGCACCGAATGCATGCGGTCGCCATTGTGCGCTGACAGACACCAGAGCGAATGGAGAAGCACCAATGCAATGGCTCTGGCTGGCTCTTAATGGCAGCGAGGAGCTTCCAGAGACAGGAGAAGGGCTCGGTTACAAAACAGCTTATGAGTCATTTAATGGCAGCTTTAACTGCAGATTTTAATAGTGATAACCCTGATTTACTTCACCATGTTCGTGATATTTTATCTGGGATATTCAGATTCTTCTGATTTTACTGTACTGCAGCTTATTAAATGCCCAAATTAAGATATTTTTTTCACAGATACAAGCTCACACCTGATCAGGTTACCCATGACATCCTAATATCGCAGGTATTCTACATATATAGTTCAGTTATTTGTCATGATGTCCTTTTGAATCAGAAAACCGAAGTCATATAACTATCATATCAAATATTCAATTCTAATTGGATACATCATGTTGCATATAGTTCACACGTGGTTTTATTTGACATCATCCTATACGTATTCATTATTGTGTTCATACATTAACCTAAACTCAACCTTTTTTAATAAGTAGAGCCATTTTAGTCGTTCTTCTTTTGTGGTATGTATAATGCACATGGCAGGTGGTAGCATTCCACAGGTCCTGTTGCGGCTTTGCATTTGGGCCGTGGTAATCTCAAATTTAAACAGATTTGATGAAAACCAACCAAAGTCTCTTATTATAAAATGCGTTAATGAGAGTAAACACAAATTTGAGCGAACCTACTCATCCGGTGAAACATTATTTCTATTATTCCGGAGTACTTATTTTATATTTTTGTGTTTGTGTTTATTTTACATGAATGTCATTAAGATTATGCTATGCATAACTGTGTTTCTGTGCTGGCATAGAACAGGCTACAACGACAGCAGTAAAAATAACGCGCATAAGCAATAAAGCCGACCCTCAGCGCATCTGAAGCCCCTGCTCGTGTTTCCCGGCTGCATTTGCCCTCACATCCTCCTTTCACCCAACTCCGCGCTGTTGAGCTCACACAAACTCATTTAAAGCTAAACGAAACTGCAACATTCTCCCTGCTGTTCGCGTTTTCGTTTTAATTCTTCAGATTTTGCCCTGGGTTTTTCATTGGATTACTTTTTTTCTTTCCGCTTAAGATGAGAACACATTTGAAACTGAAGGGATCTGTATGTCACTTCATTTGAAAACAACGACTCAGCTCTCACTGTGATATTCTTCTTTGCGGTTGTAGCCGTGGTTTTGGAAACGGCGTCCGTGTTCTTTCAGAATTAAACTGAAAAGCATTTAATCTAGTTGACGTAAGGTCTCCCACGTCTCGCCGCTATTTATTTATTTGTTTTCTTCTCTCTTTGATACATGCAGGCCGGGCATTGTGATCGCCCCACTGGCCGTGGGCACAGACAGAGACGTGCGAGGAATTCTAACCCCGGCCACTTGTTTAAAAAGTGCCACCCCAGCAGAGCCAGTGACAGCTCCTAACGGGGAGTGCCCGCACCGGCTCTGCGGATCAATGCGAGGCCGCAGAACCGCCGGGCACCAGAGACCTAATTAAAATCAGTCAGATTGTTCTGTGTTACAGTGCTGTTCGTAAACAAGCAGCATATATAGTAACGGGGAAATCGCTGGTCGGGTGATGGTGCGCGCATGCGTATGTTCAGGGATCTCAGAGCTCTCCATCGCCGCTCGCTCTTGCATCCTGAAATATTTACTGAGATTAACACATTTATTGTGGACTGTTTATTGTAATCACTTGATCCTTGGGCCTTTATTTTAACTGTCATAATTTGCGACGCTGTGAAAGAAAAGACAATGCCATATTCAATATCCTCTGCATCATTTATTTGAAAATCAAATATTGTGTGATTTATGCGGTCAAATTTAGACTTTTTCATATCAATATATGATATCCAATGATTGCAAATGGCTGGGTTCAGTCCAGACCCAAGCCTACATGTTCCTGGAATCATTATATCTCATAACATAATCGTCTCAGGACTGAAACGAACTACATTGTGGTTATGGCAATAAATGTTCTGTACAGGGAAAATAATTTCTGGTTGGCTGACGTATAAAACAATGGACGGATGTCTGAGCATATGTTCAGTCAACCATGGAACTGTAACTCTGGAATGCACTGAGCTAGAGTCACCATTCAAACACAGTAATAGTCACAATGACTTATGGATTCTGACAGACTTCGAATGAACAATATCTGATAGTATATAGCAGTAAACAAATAAGTTATGAAGAGCCCCCGGATACTTTTCTGATTTGGAAAGCAGGAGTGATTTTTAATTTCGCCATTGTAATTTCCGTTGTGTTCCACCAACTCCACTCCCACACTCTGTAAATGAGATGGGCATCTATGCATAGTAACGAGGAGGATGAATTAATTAGAGGAGCTAATTAGAAGATTTCCCTCTGAAGTAATCAAGTGGCATTAAATATCCAGGATCTTCCTCCACACCAATTAGCAATCATCGTCTTCAAGGTTTCAGCAGCGTTGCCAAGACGTGGCTCAGGTCAGTTTGTCTGGAAAAACGCCATTTCCCAAGAATTTGGAGAGAAATTCTGAATCTTTTGCTAAAGCCAAACAAGAATTTAAGTGTCACATGGTGATACAAAAAAAAGTGTTGATTTTCACCATCCATTTAGAATAATTTCTGGCAATGTTCTCCAAATTATATAGGAATGTGAGTTAGCCTTGTTTATTCAGAAATTTGTGAATTACATTAATGTGTTCATTGAAATGTGCGAGGTAGAAAGGTTTGGGAAAGTTGCATTTAACACACTGCTTTGGTTTAGGAAGCAGAGCCATCCGTTGATGACAATTACAGTGTGATTGATTCCTTCGTTATTTTGGCCTCACACACATGCTCCATGTGTAGCTCAGCTGTGTACAGACTCTTATTTTTTAAGTTCAGCTGCAGAGCACCTGGAGCTGAAGGGGCATTGGGTTTAGTTATTCTTTTTTAACCCTCATTTTAAATAGATTTGTAAGCCTCTCCTTTCTTCTCCTTTATATTGTTTCTATTGTTTCTGTACTTTGTAATCTCTCTCTTTCCTTGTTTTACATCAAGTGAGAACAAAAAGAGAGCACTTTGTAACTGTCTCTTTAAAAGGAGACCTAGGTCAGCATGGCTACTTCAAGCTCCACTCTTTTTGTGTGTTTTTACAAAAGTTTTCAGTAATCCTTGTCAACTGTTTGCAATGGATGCAGGCTGCACTGAATAACACTGGGCCGCAGCACCAGAACCTATCCTGTTTCCTCTTTCTCTTTGTTTAATTTCCCCAATGTGTCCCTCAGTTCATGCGTGTGTGTGTGTGTGTGTGTGTGTGTGTGTGTGTGTGTGTGTGTGTGTGTGTGTGTGTGTGTGTGTGTGCAAAAGTGCTGTGTGTGTGTGTGCATGTGCATGTGTGTGTGTGAGAGAGAGAGAGTGTATGTGTGCATAGGTGCCTTTTTTGTGCATGTGCATGTGTGTGTGTGTGTGTGTGTGTGTGTGAATGTGTGTGTGTGTTTGTGTGTGTGTGTGTGTGTTGATTGATGAGGGGCTGAGTCACACGAAACCTTAGACTAAAGCCTAATTATCAGAGGAGGCAATTACTATCACAATACGCCATGGAAATGCACAGCAATGCTACATATATGCTCATAGGTATTGTATGTAAAAATATTTGTTTGGAAAATGGGTGGGAAGTATAGACAGAGTGTGTGAGCAGTTTGCATTATATTTTTCTGTGTCTCTCTCCAGTGTGTCAAACTGGGGCAGTTGCGGTTGACGGTCAGGGAGGCAGCTCTCTGAGGAGGAAAAAACATCGACTTCAGCTACTGCACATCCCCAATTTATGTCATATTTATAACTAGCTGTTCAATACAAATAATGACTAACTTCTTGTCATAGAAAGGATAATATGTCCATGCTGTATTTCAATTAAAGTGTGACAAAATAGATTTGTATCAGACCTGTGTGTAACAGTCTCCGTTTGACCCTGTGTGTGTGAATGTGGGTGAATGGTATGGCCGAGCAGTTTCAGGTGCTGGTTGACTTTACTGGTTTCAAGGCACAGGGGAGCCATTTAAAGAAGACGGTGAGCAGGCAGGCCTCACAGTGCCCCCTGCTGTCTGACACAGGTACTGCAAATACACAAAGACATGGCCACGGTTAGAAAATCACATTTCTGAGATCTGATTCACTTCTTTCTGTTTGAAATTCATTCGATGAAAACAACAGAACATGCTCGACCGCATGTTTTCATGCCTATGGCACAGTCATTTCTGCTGATCTGTGGATGTATGCAGAGTGCTGTACGTCGCAGCGTCGTGCTGGCTTTGTGTTCATCTGAAACACTTTGGAATCGTGCTCTCTGCTCACCTGCGTGTGTGTAGTGCCATGCTCAATGGTAGATGTGCAGGAGTGACATCACACATGGTGGTCTGGAGCAAGACCTCTTCTTCCTAAAATAACATAAAAAGAGCAGAGCAAACAAGGGGGACTCAGTGAACAGTGACAAGAGGAGGATAAATTAGAGAGAAGCAAAGGGCAAAGAGGAGAGGGTACTGCCTGACTCTCAGTGAGAATCAAAAGCTGCCAGACTGTGTGTTTTTGTGCATGTGTTGTATGCGTGTGTGTTTGTATATGTGTGTGTATGTGTGTGTGTTTGTATATCTGGGTGTGTGTGTGTGTGTGTATGTGCGTATGTGTGTGTGTGTGTGTGTGTGTGTGTGTGTGTGTGTGCGAAGGAGCACCAGTGAGATGTGTGTCATTGTGTGCCGTTGTGAGTGCGTGTGTGTTTGTGTGTGAGTGTGAGTGTGAGTGTGTGTGTGCGCAGGAGCACCAGTGAGATGTGTGTCATTGTGTGCCGTTGTGAGTTTGGTGTGTTTGTGTGTGAGTGTGAGTGTGTGTGTGTGTGTGTGCGAAGGAGCACCAGTGAGATGTGTGTCATTGTGTGCCGTTGTGAGTGCGTGTGTGTTTGTGTGTGAGTGTGAGTGTGAGTGTGTGTGTGCGCAGGAGCACCGGTGAGATGTGTGTCATTGTGTGCCGTTGTGAGTGTTTGAAGTGGGGGATGGGAGCAGGGTGGAGCTTCATTTCCTCCTTCTCTCTCCCTCCACCTCCTCTGCAGCCGCGCGCCTGGCTTTAATCTGTCACTGATTACGGGACCATAATCATTCTCAAGGGTGGAGCTGGAGATGCTTTATGTGCCACTTCCCGCTTCCTGGCCGGGCTCTCACATTAACCCTGTGAGTCCCGGTGTCCTCCGCGGCCCCGTTTCTCCTCACACACTGCTCTCCTCCACACACTGCTCTCCTCACACACAGCTGTCCTCACACACTGCTCTCCTCACACACTGCTGTCCTCACACACTGCTCTCCTCACACACACTGCTCTCCTCACACACTGCTGTCCTCACACGGCCGGCCAGCCAGTCAGTCAGGGGACTGCACCTGATCACCAGAGATGAAGATGATCGGCAGGTATGAAAACAATTTGAGCTCTGAGGGATGAGCTAATGACGAATCGGTAAAACTCAAGTAAAAAAAAAAACAACAACAAGCGTATGTTTATGAGAGGGACTCTATATCGATATGAGTGCATTCTCACATATGCAGTGGGAGCTGACTGAAGGGCAGAAAGGTCTCAGAGAGTAGTGGTGTTTAGAGGTGTTCACAGCTGCAATCCATTCTATGGGCTCAGTGCTCCCGCCTACTCAGGGGTCACAGCCAATGGGGGAGCAATCAATCCTTATTCTGATGTCATGTGATCAGGTTGTGTGAAGATGTGTACTGACTTCATTATTAGATTTCAGTGGCTCAAAATTCTTCATGTGCAATTCTCTATTCTCTTGGGAGGGAAAGATGAAAAAAAGAACACCTGATGGTGATTTAATAAAACGTAATAAAGCATAATCCGGTTCTGATGCAAATAAAAGCTACTCAGAAATGGGTAGTCCCATATAACTGCCTTATAAAGCGTCCCTCTCAGTCACGCCACACGTCACACCACCAATCCCACACTCAGGAAAGGCAGGTAACCTGCGGAGCAGCAGGTGAACCCCAGCTTGTCTCCATAGCTGATCTGTTCGCCCTGAAGAGGCAAGGTGAAGCAACCAATGAGAACACAGGCCTTTGAACAAAGGTGCAGATGAAACTGGAGATGCTTTGATTATGTGTGTCAGGGGCGGACCGTCTGACCGCATTCCCCACAGGCTAATCCTCTTTGCGGAGAGGCACGGTGCGTTTAGCATGCCTGATTGATGAGGACACCTTATTATTATTTGGCATACAATGCCCCACATAACATGAGACTGTGGTCTCTATGGCTGTACACAAAAAGGTTCTAAAGGGTTCTTCACTTGGGGGAACCCTTCTTGGGTTCTTCTATGATATGGTTTTCACTCACAGGTTCTCTGTAGAACCTTATTCTGAGGGTTATATAAAGAAACCGTTAAAGATATCTGGATCTAAGATGAACCTTTAAGGGTTCCCCCAGCAGGACAAATGAAAACCCTTTAAAGGTGTCAGAAAGCACTCTTTTCTTTCTGAGAGTGCACCAAACAGTTTGTCTGTTTTATTTTTTTGTCCTGAGGAGGTCCACATGAAGGCAGAGACTGCTGCCCCATCCTTCGGTAACGTAGTGAAATCTCAGACGGACGCTCCGCCGCCGGATTTGCTTTCTGAGAGACGCAGACGGAGAGCTGACCTCCCAGTCGCCATCCAAGCAGGGGAGGGATCCCTGTTATTGCGGGAGCTGTCACGGGACCTCGGAGCGAGAGAATTAATCTCGCTGGGAATTTAAATCGAGCGCAATATCACCCAGCCTCCCTGCCAATCTTTAGAAAAAGCTGCACGTCTTCTGAACTCATGAAAAGTGGAGCTCTGTCCCACAGAGCGAACAGGCAGGGGGTGTACGACGCGATCACAGACGACCCCGAACACAGGTGTTACTCTCCACGCTTTTATCAACACAACCCAGAGGCTCGCTGGAGCCTGTCTATTACATATAATGTTAACATACACCGTGGTCATAAATATGAAAGCAATAAAGTCATCCCTACACAATGTAGTTCTCACTTAATATGAGACTAACAAGATATGTCCCATTGTATTTTTTAAAGAATGTAGTCATAATGGATCAGCAGTTTTTTATTTTAATCAGATTAGCGTATACATGCATTGAGTGCATGCGTACAGTAATTAGTCAAACTGTCTCAACCTGATAAAACCTGGTCCTCTGAGAACGATATCTACGGAGAGAGCTTCCTTCTGCCGCAGTCCCCCTGGGCACATTGACTAAATGAGACGCTCGCTGAGCTTCTCAAACACATAAACACATAACATGCATACGGAGGCATTGCTGCTGCTTCGGAGATGTTAGTCATCATCCCTAAAGCTGTTTCTGCAGCAGGACTGAAAGCGTGTGCATGCAACGCTCCATGCTCTCCACGATCAGCGTTAAGCGCACACTTTTCAGCGTTTCAGTGATTCACCTCTGATAGAGTACACTCGAGCTACTCTTATGAGAGTGGTCTCGAATGAACTCTGTCAGAGTTAAATGAACACTGAACACATTTTACTGTGAACGTCTGAAGTGCAGAAGTTTAAAGAGATGACATAAAAGGATAAAATTTCCATCCCACTGTCAGTGCACGCTCTTGATGCCATTGTTGTGTTTTAGGGATGGTATCAGTGGGATTTAGGGATGGTACCCTGTTGTGTCAGTGTGCAGCATTGTCTGTGAGGTGGAGGACAGGCCCTGCTTTGTCTATGTTTGTCAGATCCTATGTCCGTGCCCATCTAATTGAAGGCTCTGTGTTCCGTCGTCAACAAATGCGGGGGTTAATTAGCAAACAGGGCTGGGCAGGCGCACTCACTGCCCTGAATGGCCCCTTCAGAAGGGCTGGAGAAGTGTCGGACGCAGCTGACCTCAATGTCCACACTGACGGTGGGGGGGGGGGGACAAGCAGAAACAGAGTGGACACAGATCGGACACAAAGGCCCAGAGGGGGTCAGCCGAACTGATCTATTTCACACTGCCCAGCGGGGAGCCCGGCCGTGGATGCGTAAAGACGAGCTGCCAGAGGCCCCTCTCTGAGGTGGTCTGCGCTGTCCCCCGTCCCCTCCTCCTCCCCGGCCTTATCTGTGTCTGTGTTTATGTGGATCCTGGCCATGCGATTTCCTTTAACCTCGCTTAGCATGACAAAGACGCCCTGCCGGGCCACTCTCCAGCGCATAGCTAGGTCTGCTCTGTATAGCGGCAGGTCCATTCAGGCGTTAGCTCCATGTGGTGCTGTAAAGTTCTGCCACGGTCTGAATGGGACGGATGAACCCAGTAAATCTGCAGGCCAGACTTGTTCTGTCTGGATGATTTACAGAGCGCGACTCCTGCGGGATCTTCCATTCAGCCCGGGCTATGGGCAGAGTTTACGAGCATGCTCAGATAGCACCGTTTAATGGACAGGAAAGATGGCTCACTCTGTTCCTGAAGCACTAAACTAGGAACGACACAGAAAAAAACAGCTTTTTTTCCCATGAACACTTGCTGCTGCAACACAATGCAACATGACACACAGTGAAAGCAGCATCTCGCGTCGCAACCAGCCTGCTCAATATACGTCAACAGAAGTGAATCAAACAGCTACAAACACACGGGGTAAACCCATGGCCTGAAATCAGCACATTGTAAAGGTCTTTAGAGGTAACAGTGCTTTGTGTATTCAGCTTTCAGCTGAAAGGGAAGAGCTGAATCCTCCACCAGCCAGAGAAACGCTGATATTTATGCAAAACTGTCAGGCCTCTCGCTGGTCAGCATGTACATGGTTACACCTGACAGCTCGAGCCTTCTGAATTTGCCCCTTAAGCACCGTTAAACGTGTCATAGACGGAATATGAAAGACATGTATTTCTACACTGCGCTTTCTGTGTCAGCGTAATATGGACGAGTCCACCGTCTAGGATCAGACTCAAACAACTCAGAAGTGGGATCAGCAGAGGAACTGTCCACAAACTACTTTGATTTATAACTAATCCTGTAAGAAACCTTCCTGAATCAAGTCGTCTTACTGAGAGCAACAGATCCAGCAGCCTGGTCTACCCTCTGCAGATCCAGCCGCCTGGTCTACCCTCTGCATCAGCCTGGTCTACCCTCTGCAGATCCAGCAGCCTGGCCTACCCTCTGCATCAGCCTGGTCTACCCTCTGCAGATCCAGCAGCCTGGCCTACCCTCTGCAGATCCAGCAGCCTGGTCTACCCTCTGCAGATCCAGCCGCTGTCTCCTGCATGATCAGGCTGAACACAGGGTCAGTCAGATGCAATGAGGAGAAATGTGCTCCTTTTCTGCATTTTTTTGTTTTTCATTTTTTGGGAGTTTAATAAATATTCAGTGTCACAACCACATTTGAGAGAGTGATGAAATGATTGCAGAACTTTGGAGAAGGTGACAGTAAGAAAAGAGAGAGAGAGAGCGATAGAAAGAGAAAGAGAGAGAGAGGCCTCAGGCGCAGATGTATGTTTGTGGAGGTCATGTGTCTTTGAGACTTGGTGCCACTTTACTGTCTGTCTGATAGGACCTCTGTACGCAGCCAGGCGATTGCCTTTTGTTTAAAGAGCCGTTTTCCAAAAATCAGCAGGGCTGTAATTTAGTGGGGGGTGTTGACAGGGCTGGCTGCTGATTGTGAAAGTGCTTTTCGTGAGGAAACGCGCGACATGCTCAGACCTTGGGAGGGCCAGCAGAGCAAGCCTGGACTTGTCCCGATGACATCACCACCCTGTTAGTGACGCTGGCAGAAACGGCCCGGCGGGGATGGGCACTGGACCACTGAACCCGGTAAATACCGCTGGATCTCCTGCACCAGCGCTGCCTATGGACAGGCTCATTACCCAAACAACACTGCAGCAACGTGCTTTTGCATAACCTCGGTGCAGCAGGGAGTCTGCTTCACTTCCATGCTCTTACTGACACCAAGAGCTGGGTCACTTTTATCTGCCATCCACATCAGTGTGTCACTTTTTCTGTGGTTCCTCATAAGTTCACTGTTACACGCTGGCCGTGTGCCAGTGCAGGTTGGTGTTTTTCCATCCCTTACCTCAATAGCAAACAGATAAAAAACTGAATGATTTGACAGTTAGTGTTTTTACACAGGAACACCAGCAGATATGAGCTCTGGATCCCTTTGGTTCTGACTGTTGCAGTATTAAAATGATGTATTAAAATTCGGCAGGTCTGTGGAACATTGTAATACTGGAGCACAGATCATAGACGGGCCTTTTTAACATATATGCTATATCAGAAAACACATATTCCAGCCTCTTAAATATGAGAGTATTTGATTGACAGAACACAGAAAGGGGTTGTTTCATGTTCTGCTTTCAAATCTTCACATAGAAAAAGATGGAATTTACATGAAATGGAGTGGAACATTGGAACATTGTCAGTTTTCCTCTTTTGAAAAAAAAATGTAACATGGTTTTGACTGCTTACATTTTCTTCATAGTGGTGAATTCCATGTAAAAAATGGAACTGCACCTTATTCAGAGACCCTGAAATGTCTAATTTTGCTTTCAAAATGAAAATGCCAGAGCCAAAGGTTAGCACCTAAAGCTCTTTTTTGCCATTCCCATTGACAAGCAAGCTGAAACCCTGCTCCCTGGTGGAGAGATCTGGAACTGCAGCATAACAGGTGCAGTGAGTGACCCCTTGCCACCTGAGTTAAGCAGTGCCAGTTTTACAATTACGATGAAGACTCTCTTAGTTATTTCCACTCTAAGACCTTAAAGAAAAGCCTTGCATTGTGTGTATTGACTGTGTTACCCCTCTGCCTCCAGCATCGTCAGCGATCCGTGGGATTGGGGCGGAGAGCATCTCGAGAGCCTTCGCTCCTCGTCCCGCCACTCAGGCAAGCTGTAATTATCCCGGGACCGCCGTGGATTTTCAGCGGAGAGCGAAAATCACGGTTTATTTACCGCGGTGATGGGTGGCGGGACAATCAGAGACAGGGCTCTTCAGAAATCACGAGGAGCGGTCCGCCCTTCACGCCGGGCGGCCACGGAGCCGCGGAGGACGCCAGCCAAGGACGCTAATGTGGGCCAGCGGGGTCGTTATGGGCCTCCAGGTCCGAGCGGCGGGCCGGGGGTGGGCCTGCACAAGCCTTCGGTGTCTAATCATAGTAATGAGATCCTGCGTTATGATCTTACCCAGTCTCAGAGTCAGGAGACAGAGGACGCTGGCAGAGGTCATTAAAAACCTGATTGCAGAAAACCAAAAAACCCACAAGGAGCAGCCTCCATGTGTCCATCTGCCTTTGGGGAAGTATATGATCTAAAAGGATGGGAATGAGTTCCTCGTACCCCTCGGCTCCCACATGATCTACACTTCGCAATAGTACTTCTGTGATTTCTCATCAATGGCTTTTTTTATTTATTAGTTATTTGTTTTATTTGCTAATGTTTTCATCTGCACTAAAGATACAGTGTTGGCCTGTGGGTGAGGTTCGGTAGAGGACGGCTGAGATAAGCAGTGATGGAAATCAGTAAAGAGCTGCACAGAGTTACTGCGTGAGGGCCTGCTTGAGTCTCAATCGCCCCCACCTCTGCATGAGGGAGGAGCTCACTCTGACCCAAGTTCCTCAGATAAGGCTTCAACCAAATAAATCAGAAGCAAACACACCTTGTGTGGGGCTAACACAGAGGAGCGATGTTAAAATGAACCTCTGTGACCCTCACCAAAATGGCCTTTGGAATCGTTCACATTTCATTGCAGGCATCACTGTCATTATCGCGTTGTGGGCGGTCAGGCGATCCGGCCTGCAGGTACAGGGGAGGTGTTTATGGCCGTCATGATCTGACAGTTTTACCCGGAACATTCTAATCCCCATTGAGAGCTCTGCACGGGCCAGGAGTCTGCTCCCGCCCTCCTCGATGCCAAGGTGGAGGAAAACCTTTGTAACCGACCTGATATACGGGCCGCGCCTTCGGACACGGCAAGTCCGCACTTGTGCCGATTACTGATTAGACACGTAAATTCCAGAGAAGGAACAATCAGGCATTCCTTGTTGCACAATGTGCAGCTTTTCAGCTGTCACAAGCCCCATCAGCTTCTGGGGGGGGTGGCATTAGCTGCTCTGTGAATAGCAGGTATGTGGACTGGGAATGTAAACCTGCTGTAAACCTGTCGAGCGTGCCAGGGGGAACGCATTGTTTCCTCTTTGAGAGTGTCCAAAGCGGCTGTCAGTGAACAGAGCTCCACAGAGCTCCACACAGCTCCACAGAGCACCACACAGTTCCACAGAGCGCCACACAGCTCCACACAGAGCTCCAAACAGCTCCACAGAGCACCACAGAGCTCCACAGAGCTCCACACAGCACCACAGAGCTCCACAGAGTACCACAGAGCACCACACAGCTCCACAGAGTACCACAGAGCTCCACAGATCTCCACAGAGCACCACAGAGCTCCACACAGCTCCACACAGCTCCACAGAGCGCCACACAGCTCCACAGAGCTCCACACAGCTCCACAGAGCGCCACACAGCTCCACAGAGCGCCACAGAGCTCCACAGAGCTCCACACAGCTCCACAGAGCGCCACAGAGCTCCACAGAGCTCCACACAGCTCCACAGAGTGCCACAGAGCTCCACAGAGCTCCACAGAGCACCACAGAGCTCAACAGAGTGCTACAGAGCGCCACACAGCTCCACACAGCTCCACAGAGCTCCACATAGCTCCACACAGCTCCGCAGAGCTCCACACAGCTCCGCAGAGCTCCACATAGCTCCACACAGCTCCACAGAGCTCCACACAGCTCCACACAGCTCCGCAGAGCTCCACACAGCTCCACAGAGCTCCACACAGCTCCACACAGCTCCACAGAGTTCCACACAGCTCCACACAGCTCCGCAGAGCTCCACAGAGCACCACACAGCTCCACAGAGCGCTCATTTCTCAGCTGTCAGAACTCTTTTGCTGCTCTTTAAATGTTCAGAGACAATGCGAGACAGACACCGAGAACATCTTTAACAGCGACAGCCCAGTCAATAAGGGAGCGTTCACTGTATCATTCATATTGCTAACACTATTTATTACAGATTATAATCAATTATTATTTTAAGAGTTTTCATGCACCTTTATTTATTCTAGTAGATTTTGAGGCCGTGTTTTGGTCATGTTTCATTTGTCAGGAAACCTCCATGAACCCATTAGATATTAAATTATATTACATTAACTTCATAATACATTATATTTCACACAATGCAGATCTTTAAACAGACCAAGGACCACACATTTACACAACAACTCATGAGTGCCTTTTGAATTTTAAACACTTTATTGAACCTATTTTGACAGACAGTGTTGCTTTACGTGGGGCATATTTCAAGAAGCATGGTTACGGAATTTGCTGGTTAATTTTTTAAATATAATGAAAAACTCAGGATCTCAGTTCATTTATTTATATCTCCCAGATAGCTGGCTAACTCCTTAATCTCACATCATGAAATACCCCCTTTTCATAAAAATACTCATTTGAAGTCTCCTGATTTTAAATTGAGAATGGAAGAACAGTCACTAGTCATTTGAATGTCTGAACAGCACCATACAGAGGACACACTCTCACTCTCACTGGGGTTTCTGGGTCATTTTGAATTGAATCAGATAGTTTTACTTGCCCAACAGTGAGTTTGAAAATGCAACCTAAATGTAGCCTCGTTGGTCAGGCTTATAGACGGCATGGAGCTGAGCGTGGCCTAAATGAGTGCAGCTCTCATGCTAAGCAAACTGTTTTCTTTGCTGCAAAACATCCTTGTAACCTCTTATGAATCTGAACCTCAACTGACAAAGTGGACTGACCTGTAGTAACCCTCATTACTGGTACAACTGCATAAATATATGTGTCTCTCAGCTACCACTCAGCCATCTCTGGCCTAATGACATGTTTTTGTGCCATTGGCCCTCCTTCTGAAATAATCTGTGTCTGTGGGAAGAAGATGGAGAGATTTATTTGCATAAGAAACAGGCAAGATGTTTCTCCAACCCGGCTCGAAAGGCCATGACAAAAGAAGGAGACCACACAGGGAATTATCGGGCAAAATCTAATTTACTACTAATTAAAGCAAAACACATAAAAAAGAAGAAAACATGATGTGTGGAAGTCTGTAAGCAATCAGTTGTGTATGCATGTGCAAGAATGAGTGAAAATGTAATCATGGTAAGTGTTGTTCAATGGAAAAAAACCAAACAAATACGTTTGTGGAGACTTTAAGGAAGCGACTAAACCAGCAAGCCTGCTAGAATGGGAGAAAGGAGGTTAAATAGCTCAGCGCACTCCATCCAGGTGTGCCTCAATCTAAGACGGCTCGCCCCAGCTTTCCCTGTTTCAAAGGGAAACCGCAAATACACAGGAAACCAGCAAGCGGAGCTGGGGAGCCATAACACAGTTGAAATAGTGTAGGTGTGGTTATACCACAGGGCTACCTCAGAGAGACGGAGCTGGCCAGGAGAAGAACGGATTCATGAAAGCCGTGCTTTGCAGGCATGGTGTAACGGATAATCAGTGCTGTGTTGAAGGTCGCAGGAGCGGCGGACCTCGTTAAAGTGATCTCTAATGAGCAGGCAGTGTGTAAGCACTGTGCTCAGAGCACAGAGTCATTAGCGGAGCAGACAGCCACAGATCTCAGGTCAGTGATAACAGACTCAGTGGGGAACAGAAACATGGGGTCCTGAGGTCTCTGGGTGGCCCACGCGGTAAAGACACTCGCTCTGTAAGCAAAGCATGAGCCCTGAGATCAGGTGCTTGAGTCCCAGCTGCACCTTTTCCTGCTAAGGTGGAGTGCTCTGCCCCCTCCTCCTGAGGCTACCAGACAGAGCTGCTGCAACATATCAGCTAGTCCTGTTTGATTTTGGGTTGGTAGAAAGGGGGAAACATCAGGGAAAACGTGGGGTTCAGGGAAACTGTGATGACGGCAGTATGAGGAGGAGGGCCAGCCTTTTAGGTGCTCTGGCCTGCAGCCCACATTCAGCCCTGAGGTCTTACTGTTCCAGATGGGGATGAACTCCCAACAGGAAAAAGATATTTCACCGAACATTCATTTACAGAACTGTGAACAGAGATAGATGTGGAAATTTGATGCACCCAGGTAGCAATTTAAAGAAAGAGCTGGTTCGATTCCTTGTGCATTATGGGATCGCAATGAGGCATTATGGGGTTGCAGTGAGGCATTGTGGGATTGCATAGAGGCATTGTGGGATTGCACAGAGGCATTGTGGGATTACACTGAGCCATTATGGGATCGCAATGAGGCATTGTGGGATTGCAGTGAGGCATTGTGGGGTTGCAGTGAGGCATTGTGGGATTGCACTGAGGCATTGTGGGATTGCACTGAGGCATTGTGGGATTGCTCAGCAGCCCTGTCCTGTTCCTCCAGCCACTGCCCAGTCCCCAGGTGGTGGGGATTACAGACGGTTTGGGTGGAGAGGCGCGTCGCTGACTGCTCTGACAGGTGCATTGTGCTGCGCTCCCTGCCCCCCCAGGCCCCGGCCTGAATGCCCTGCTCAGGATCCAGCCATGCTGGAGAGCTGAGGGCCCCCGTGTGGACGGGGAGACAATGAGAGGAGCCGGGCCCCCACCCGCCACCTGCCCAACAGCTGCCAGGGTCCGGTTTCAGGATCTGCTTTCCAGGAGAGGCTGCGCACCTGTCTGCCTGTGCCCCCCCGCCCTCCCTCGCCCTGCCCCCTTCCCCTAACGGAGAGGCCTGCGTCGGGAAATATTACACAACTGATTAGAAATTCTGGTAATCTGATACGGGGCTGGAAATGTCAGAGGAAGAGAAAACGTTCACCATCTCTAGGAGCAGCGAACCTCGTAAGCATACGTACAAATCAAAAACAACTTTAGATGTTCTCATCCTTTCATTTGTGAGTGAAGTGCCCTACAGCTTATCGCAAACATTATTTATTCATCGTTGTTATTACAATGCTCTAGATTATGTAAAAAAAAAGATTGTCCTTTGAAACTGGGTCTGTGATTGTTCCTCTGGCTTACGCATTCTGTAACCCAGTTCTGTCACTGCTCAATGCCCACATTTTTATGTTTGTCGTTGGTTGTGGAAGCACCACTTAGACTCTTCAGGGCACCTGTTTGATAGCCTGGGGCTTGCAGTCGTATTGTTTCTTCAGCTGGGGGGGCGAGGTGGGGGGGTAAAGGGAAGTGTGTCACTGAGCCCCTCCCTTTGACCCCCCTGCCCCCCAGGCCTGTCCCTTCCCCCCGCTGCCTCCTGGGGTCATCAGAGTGTGCCGCAGACAATGGAAGCCGTACACACAGGCACGTTATCCACCCCCACCCCCACCCCCTCCTCCGTCACAGGTCAGCAGGTGGACATGACACCCTGGGGGGGTGGGCTGGTTAATATGTCCACACCGCAGTGTCAGGAATGACCACCTGCGTGCGAGAGGTCAACCACCGCGCCGTTCACCTTCCTCCAGGCTGCCGCTGCTGTATGACAGCGTGTCGGGATAATTACTGTTTAACAGCAGAGACTGTTACTGTGGCCCTGCGCTACTGCTTTGCAGGGCCCTGTGTTCCTGTGTTCCTGCGTTACTGCTTTGCAGGGCCCTGTGTTCCGGCGTTCCTGCGTTACTGCTTTGCAGGGCCCTGTGTTCCTGCGTTCCTGCGCTACTGCTTTGCAGGGCCCTGTGTTCCTGCGTTCCTGCTCTCACCTGCAGTAGGGACTGTTTCTGTGTTTCATCTTTCATCTGCATTTCCCTTTGGAGATAGAGCCATCATCAGCTACTTCTGTCAAAATCCTTATTTAAGACATCAGATTGACAGAGGGGAGGGCCGGGGGCCGGGGGCCGAGGATGGGAGCTGGGGACTGGGGGCCGGGGATGGGAGCTGGGGGCCGAGGATGGGAGCTGGGGCTGGGGCCGGGGATGGGAGCTGGGGGCTGGGGGCCGGGGATGGGAGCTGGGGCTGGGGGCCGTGGGCCGGGGATGGGAGCTGGGGGCCGTGGGCCGGGGATGGGAGCTGGGGGCCGAGGATGGGAGCTGGGGGCTGGGGGCCGGGGATGGGAGCTGGGGGCTGGGGGCCATGGGCGGGATGGGGGATGGGAGCTGGGGGCCGGGGATGGGAGCTGGGGGCCGTGGGCCGGGGATGGGAGCTGGGGGCCGGGGGCCGAGGATGGGAGCTGGGGGCTGGGGGCTGGGGGCCGGGGATGGGAGCTGGGGGCTGGGGGCCGTGGGCCGGGGGTGGGAGCTGGGGGCTGGGGGCCGGGGATGGGAGCTGGGGGCCGGGGGCCGGGGATGGGAGCTGGGGGCTGGGGGCCGAGGATGGGAGCTGGGGGCCGGGGATGGGAGCTGGGGGCCGGGGGCCGGGGATGGGAGCTGGGGGCCGTGGGCCGGGGATGGGAGCTGGGGGCCGGGGGCCGAGGATGGGAGCTGGGAGCTGGGGGCTGGGGGCTGGGGATGGGAGCTGGGGGCCGGGGGCCGGGGATGGGAGCTGGGGGCCGTGGGCCGGGATGGGAGCTGGGGGCTGGGGGCCGAGGATGGGAGCTGGGAGCTGGGGCTGGGGGCCGGGGATGGGAGCTGGGGGCTGGGGGCCGTGGGCCGGGATGGGAGCTGGGGGCTGGGGGCCGGGGATGGGAGCTGGGGGCTGGGGGCCGGGGATGGGAGCTGGGGGCCGGGGATGGGAGCTGGGGGCTGGGGGCCGAGGATGGGAGCTGGGGGCTGGGGGCCGGGGATGGGAGCTGGGGGCTGGGGGCCGAGGATGGGAGCTGGGGGCTGGGGGCCGGGGATGGGAGCTGGGGGCCGTGGGCCGGGGATGGGAGCTGGGGCTGGGGGCCGAGGATGGGAGCTGGGGGCTGGGGGCGGGGATGGGAGCTGGGGGCGGGGCGGGGGCCGGGATGGGAGCTGGGGGCCGTGGGCCGGGGATGGGAGCTGGGGGCCGTGGGCCTGGGGGCCGGGGATGGGAGCTGGGGGCCGTGGGCCGGGGATGGGAGCTGGGGGCTAGGGGCCGAGGATGGGAGCTGGGGGCTGGGGGCGGGGATGGGAGCTGGGGGCTGGGGGCTGGGGCTGGGGCCGGGGATGGGAGCTGGGGGCTGGGGGCCGGGGATGGGAGCTGGGGGCCGTGGGCCAGGGATGGGAGCTGGGGGCTGGGGCTGGGGGCCGGGGATGGGAGCTGGGGGCTGGGGGCCGGGGATGGGAGCTGGGGGCCGTGGGCCAGTGATGGGAGCTGGGGGCTGGGGGCTGGGGGCCGGGGATGGGAGCTGGGGGCTGGGGGCTGGGGATGGGAGCTGGGGGCTGGGGCTGGGGGCCGGGGATGGGAGTTGGGGGCCGTGGGCAGAGGATGGGAGTTGGGGGCTGGGGGCAGTACTGGGGAGATCATTACGGTTTTGTGGGGTGAAGTGCACCTGAGTATTGATCTCCAGCTGGTTTGTGGAGTTTGTGAGGTAGCTCCTAATACATGAGCTGAAATGGCTCACTGACCTGGCAACTAAAGATCTAATCAAAGGATGACTGCTCCCCTGGCAGCGGAGGGACCAGAGGCCACAGGAGTGGGGTGCTGCAGAGAGCGGGAAAGCGGGGAGCTGCAGAGAGCGGGGTGCTGCAGAGAGCGAGGTGCTGCAGAGAGCGGAGAGCTACAGAGAGCGGGGTGCTGCAGAGTGCAGAGAGGGTGCTACAGAGAGCGGGGTGCTGCAGAGAGCGGGGTGCTACAGAGAGCGGGGTGCTGCAGAGAGCGGGGTGCTGCAGAGAGGGTGCTGCCGGGGTGCTGCAGAGAGCGGGGTGCTGCAGAGAGCGGGGTGCTGCAGAGAGCGGGGTGCTGCAGAGAGTGAGGTGCTGCAGAGAGCGGGGAGCTACAGAGAGCGGGGTGCTGCAGAGAGCGGGGTGCTGCAGAGAGCGGGGAGCTACAGAGAGCGGGGTGCTGCAGAGAGCGGGGTGCTGCAGAGAGCGGGAGCAGAGAGCGGGGTGCTGCAGAGAGCAGGGTGCTACAGAGAGTGTGGTGCTGCAGAGAGCGGGGTGCTGCAGAGAGCGGGGTGCTGCAGAGAGCGGGGTGCTGCAGAGAGCGGGGTACAGAGAGCGGGGTGCTGCAGAGAGCGGGGTGCTGCAGAGAGCGGGTGTGCGGGGTGCAGAGAGCGGGGAGCAGAGGGGTGCTGCAGAGAGCGGGGTGCTGCAGAGAGCTGGGGTGCTGCAGAGAGCGGGGTGCTGCAGAGAGCAGCTACAGAGAGCGGGGCTGCAGAGAGCGGGTGCTGCAGAGAGCTACAGAGAGTGGAGAGCGGTGCTACAGAGAGTGGAGAGCTACAGAGAGTGGAGAGCTACAGAGAGTGGAGAGCTACAGAGAGTGGAGAGCTACAGAGTGCTGGGACAGGCCTAAACTATGTCAAATACACAGGGCCTAGGGAGAGAGGAAGAAAGAGGAGCAGAGACAGAGCAGGGGGAGAGGGAAAGAGAAAGGGAGAGAGAGAGGAGAGAGAAAGGGAGGGAGGGCAGGGGGAGAGAGAGAGGGAGAGAGAGAGAGAGAGAGAGAGAGAGAGAGAGAGGGGGAGGGAGGGAGGGCAGGGGGAGAGAGAGAGAGAGGGAGAGAGGGAGAGAGAGAGGGAGGGAGGGAGGGCAGGTGGAGAGAGAGAGAGGGAGGGAGGGAGGGCAGGGTAGGCCCTCTAATCAGGCACCGCGGCTCAGAGCGGTGAAGTGGACTGGGGGATCAGCCGCTGATTTGGTGCTTATCAATGAGCTGTGATGTGGCTCTCCACGTCAAATTAGCATCTCTAAAGGTCCAGCTAGCAGAGGGAGCGGGAGAAAGGGACAGAGGCGGCAGGGAGGGGGCTCTCTGTGATCATACCGGGGGGGTCAGCACACAGACCTGCCTGAAGTGGAGAAGGGCGCTGGATACCTCTCTCTGCTGGACCATTGTCTTCACCCGAGGCAACCCTGAAACAGAACAGCAGGAGACCTCCAAAAGGGGCAGCAGGACACCGATTGTGCCCTGTGAGAGAGTAAACAGGAAGGAGGGGAATTCCAAAATATTTGCAGAAACTGGGACAATACACCACAGAGAGAAGAGAGAGGTCCCACAGACAGCGAGAATAAGAGCAACACACACACTCACACACACTCACACTCACACACACACACACACACACTCACACTCACACAGACATACACATTCACGTATGCCCACACACATGCATGCACACACAGAAAGGCACACACACATGCATGCACACCATGTGCACATACAGACATACACAAACTCTTCCCCATACACACTCACATATGCTCACACACACGCATGTGCGCACACACGCGCACACACACACAGAAACACACACAGGCATACACGTGCACATACAGACACACACATGCAGGCACACACACACACCCACACCCAGACAGTTACACACATACAAACCCAAGTATGCCCATGAATTATCTCTCAATTACTGTCTTTTATAAATTCATGAGGTATGTAGGCTTGCTGTGTTTTCTATGCAAGGAGCGAGGAAGGGAAAATATAATCAGCATTCAACATGAAAGCCTGAACTCTGCCGCTCCGGTTCCGGGCGATTAAAGTGAAATTGCGCGTCGCGCGGCTCCAGGAGGCAGGCTGCATTAGCGCATTTCTTGCGGAGCTAATGTACTCTCCAGTCTCAAGCACCTCCTTCACCCGGTCGCCTCGCAGAGCTGCCCCCATCTGCTAAGAGCTGTTTTGGCATCGGTTCCCCCCACTATTTAAATCCCCCCGTATTTCTTAGACAGGAAGCAGATGAATATGTTAAAGTGTACAGCTGCAGACCCATTAGGACACGGGAAGAATATGGGTTTGTTTACATGGGTCTGTCTGTGCTTTCAAGGGCCCCCGTGTAAGGCTTGGTGGGAAATGTGGGGGGTTTGGACCATCAGAAACAGAGATGGAACGAAGAGGAGGTTTTTCCATCACGCAGAGAACTGTAACAAGGTCAGCCGGCCTCCCAGATGAGCTCGCGCGGTGAAAACGCGGTCACGTGCTCGAAGAGAAGCCCAAGCGCAGGACATTCTCACCGCGACGCGCAGAGGAATCAGAGCAACGCGCACACGCCCACACGGGACAGTCTGTTTGCTTTCCCCTCCTCTGAAGCTCATCCGCACTTCGTTAAGTCAACAAACACCGCAATCTGCAGGGGCTCATCGACACAACGACTGCTGATCAAAATGAAGCTTCACATTTAGCAAAGAATAAAGACATACACACTGCTTCTTATAAAGTGCTGTTTAAAGTTCAGTAATATTTTCATGTATTGTTATATTATCCATTGTAATTTTCTTCTTTCTCATATTTTACGCCCCAAAAAGAAAAGTCATTTCAGAGTAAAGCATGACATGCCCCTAATTACCACTAGAGGACAGTAGTGTATTGACAATAGTTCATCGGTAAGGCGACACTTGCAATAATTTTCATAATTTATTTGAAGGAATTCCAATGCTGGAGAGCTACAGTGTGTTCTGGGGTTCGTTTTGCCTTGTCTGTAAATCATTTGGCACCAATATTTATATGGTAATTCCAGTTCCGCTAACCTGCCGGACTGTAGACCAGAGGAGAAACGGTATAATGCATAAACTAGCACTTCTTTCCAGGAACAGGGCTAACCCATTAATGACTAATGAATTCACATCAACTGCGGAGCATTTTTTGGTTGAAGGAGATGCGCATGCACACATGCATTGAAGGCTTTACACACATAACATCATTTTTAACTTCTGTCGTTCCAAATATGTACTATTTAAATCAATAGAAAAAAGCAGGTAAATCAACCGTGCTTGATGTATTCCACAAAATGTCCAGCAGAGGGCGAGAAAGAACGCGACAATTATTCTGTTTCAGAATTAACATGAAATAAGAGTTAAAGTATACTTAACATTTATTTATACTGCAAGGAGAAACAAATATTATTACTTGTTGTGTTTATATTTAGCTGTTGCCCTAATATCATAAACATATCACCAGATGTGTTGACTTCCATCCAGTCAGATCATAATAAAACATGGACACCAATGCTAAATTGGGGATGAATAAAATGTAAAAAATAAGCTAAACCACTATTCAGTCATCCCATTCAATAATCAAATTAAAATTAAATCACGAAGGAACTGATGCTGTAACTGAAATATGAATATAAATGTAAATATAATTTCCATTGTATTACTTTTTTACTTTTACATTCTCAGCAAGAAGAAAATTTTGTATTTAGCAGTTTACAGGTTTATCCAGGTATTTGCATAATGATTCAAATAACTGGATAAACCTGTAAAGAAAATCATATCAACTAAATGAATGTAAAAACACCTTTAACACATTGTCTGTGGTCATTATTGTCTGGTCACAACGGAGTGAATTAAAGATAGAATCACAATATAAACCTACCATTTTGTGATTGGCTGAAGGTTTGCTCTCAGATAAAAATAGGTTTTAGGTTGTCATACAACAGTCTGCCCAAATTCATCATCTGACTCCTATTTTTGCCCTCTGCAGGGTGCAGAAAATATCCAGTCTTAACAGGACTGAGAACACCTGAGGAGATTAACCTGAGATGGCACACCGAAGGCCTCAGCATTCTCTCCTGGGTGCTTAAAAAGCAGGTGTTTTGGACGACATACAAAGGTCATATCCCGTCTGAAGAGCGCTGTTTTGCTTTGCTGTAGCACAGAGCTAATCAGCTAACAGACCCCTCCACACACACACACACACACACACACAGGAGCAGCTGTTTGTCCGAGGCACTGGGGGACACAATGGCACACAGCACTGATTTCACTGTATCTCTCACATGCGGGCACAGGAAAATGTCATCCACTTTGACTTTAAATTAAAATACTGTAAAACAAAGCAGCAGTGCAGTATGAAGATTAGGGTGCTGGGCTACAAACCCAGAGGTGGTGGGTTCGATTCCCATGCTGGGCATTGCTGGTGTATCCCATATAAACATACCCGACTCCAACTACCTGAGTGCAGTACTCAGCTGTGTAAATGGATAGCATGCAGAAATGTAAACTGCATTAGTCACTCTGGATACGAGCTCCTGCTAACTGCCTGTGAATGGGATGCGACTCTCCGCTGGCTCTCCTCCCACCATCAACACAGTCACTGCCATCTATAAATAAGGGGAGATTCCCTCAGATAATACAACACTCATCAGAGAGCTAATACTACCCCAAGAAATGAAGGAAGCTAATTCCATTATCGTACTGAGCACTTTTCCCAGTAGGGGGGTTATGATAAGGATGTTGGCTGCCTGGTCCAGGGAACACTACCGTATGAAACATAACACAGCCTGAGGCAGCTCACTTAATCATAAGGGAGAGTGTGATATAAAAAAAGTGACTAACAACTACCCCCCCCAAGAATGCCCAAAAGTACTCAGCCTCTGCTATCTGTTTCAGAGAGCACAGACAATTGTGTGCTATCCCCAGAAACACATGATGTCACTTCCTGTCAAACAGCAGGCCATGAGCAACACTCACACAGACATGAACCTGAGGAAGGTGCTTCACCTGCAGGTGTAAAGGCAGACTGTGGGCACCCAACTAACCAATAGGGGTCGCTGTAGAGTGATAAAATGTGATCATCATGTTGTTCCTTTTCTCTCTCCACTGTCAGCTGCAACTTTTGCCCCCCAAAGCCTGCAATGTCTTCAAAACGTTGTACAGAGGCAGCCTCACCTGCAGTCACACACACCTGAGGCTGATCAGTAATACGCTCAGGTGTGTCTCACTGTATCTTTGCAAGCCCAACACTAAGCAGCACCCAGCTGTGCTTCTCACAGGAGGGACGGATGGATGAACTGGGTGTCTGAGAGGGGCTTTGACTGTCTCTGTACCCACTCTCTTTGGTTCAGATCCAGGGTTTCTGAAGTGTTTTGTTTTAGTTTGCTGTGTAGTGCTTGAGCTCATGTTTAGCTTTCCCCCTTTAAAAAGATCAGATGAAGTAAACACTGAACTGACAGCCTGCCTGTGTCCTCATCCACAGACCACCCGGGGAAGACCGCCGTCAATCCCAGATCCACTCTCTGCCTCTTCAGCTGCAGCTCAATGGCAAAGCTACGTTCACACACACACACACACACACACACACACACACACACACACACACAGATACATACACACACGCACATACTAATGTTGCTTAGTGTCAAAACAGTTTGTTCTTTCATGGAATATTATTGTTGCTTTACATTTTTTCTTTAAGATGAACATGAGCTTATTCTGTCTGTCATGTGCACAGAGCCTGCCTAGTGAATGAGGTTTCACCATCCAGACGGGGAGACAGGGCCCTGACCTCTCTCTCTTTGGAGCTGCTGAGTTTGTATTTAATTAGCAGGTGAGCTAACCCTCTTTATGGCTCGGAAGTACACAGCCTCAAATCCAACCAAATCTCTCCCCACTCCCCAGCCAAAGTCCACATGTCCTTGGGGCTTGTGTGGTTCTGCCAGGTGAGTGACCAGCCAGCTCCCCATTACCCAGCACCCCCCCCAGCACCCCATTACCCAGCCCCCATTACCCAGTGCCCAGCCCC
This sequence comes from Albula goreensis, assembly GCA_022829145.1. Lineage (NCBI taxonomy): Eukaryota > Metazoa > Chordata > Actinopteri > Albuliformes > Albulidae > Albula > Albula goreensis. The sequence goes on along the minus strand of CM040748.1, from coordinate 1,535,203 downwards.
CATTACCCAGCCCCCATTACCCAGCACCCCCATTACCCAGCACCCATTACCCAGCCCCCCCATTACCCAGCCCCCCATTACCCAGCCCAGCCCCCCATTACCCCCCCATTACCCAGCCCCCATTACCCAGCCCCCATTACCCAGCACCCCCATTACCCAGCCCCCATTACCCAGCACCCATTACCCAGCACCCCCATTACCCAGCCCCCCCCCATTACCCAGCACCCATTACCCAGCCCCCCCCCATTACCCAGCACCCCCATTACCCAGCCCCCCACCCCCATTACCCAGCCCCCTACCCAGCCCCCCATTACCCAGCCCCCATTACCCAGCCCCCTCCAGTGCCCAGCCCCCCCCAGTGCCCAGCCCCCATTACCCAGCACCCCCATTACCCAGCACCCCCATTACCCAGCCCCCCATTACCCAGCACCCCCATTACCCAGCACCCATTAACCAGCCCCAAACTCCCGGCCCGTGAGCGGATAAACTGCGTGCGGCCAGTCCCTCCTGGATCTGATGATGTAAGCAGAGAGTGCACACATGACGCACGTGAAACCTTCATCACCAACATTTTCTCCAAAATGGCGGATCCTTTAGGATCACTCTGCACTGATACGCCACCCTGAGACCCTCTGATGAGCATGGATAACTGCTCACTCCACAAATATCCTACCCACAATCCTTCAGCCACACACATGTAGCATTTTAAAATTATAATAATCAACATAACTAATGTTTCAAATTGCAACTGACATAAACATCACATAATTCAATTTCATATTTAAGAGATTTCCCTGCAGTGGGAATTTTGGGGTGAACAAAACTGCTGGTGTAAGGACTTGGAGATGAGCAAACAGCTGGATCAGAGCAGGGAAAAAAACAAAGCTAACAACACATTCCTGAAAAACCTTAGTCACCAGGGCTTTGGGATAATAGATTTGGTGAATTTCACCGTTCACGTGCGTAGACAGATAACCCTCTTAAAAACAGAGAGAGAGTGAGAGGGGGTGAGAGAGAGAGTGTGGGAGGGTGAGGGAGAGAAAGAGAGAGAGAGAGAAGGTGAGGGAGAGAGAGAGTGAGAGGTGAGGGAGAGCAGAAGGTGAACAGGTAGAGGCAGAGGTAGCTCAGGGGAGAGAGGTGTGGGCTCACAGTCGCCGGCTCATACAGGTAGCGATAAGCCGAGACTGAGGGAGTGCAGAGTGAGTGATAGGTGCAGTCTCGCTTCCCACCACGCAGCCTCCTCCATCGCCATGGCACAGCAGGTCGTCAGCTCGCCCTTCCTCCGTCCCTTCTTCCTCAGGACCCCCGTGAGCGTGGCCAGCCCCCGCCGGCAGCGCCGACACACTCTGCCTGCCAGCGAGTTCCGCAACCTCACCCCACAAGATGCCATCAGCGTGTTTGAGATCGAGAGGGAAGGTAAGGTGAAGACCTGTTTGAAGTACTTGTTATACAGATTATATTATCTGTTCAGAATATTGAGGAAAAATTCACTTTGCGTGAACAAGGAACTTGCATTGCTGTAGTCAAGGGTTACAGAATATTGGCTCAAAGCAACAATAATGAGCTAAACTTTTCTCTCAAGTGTAAATTCTTACTATCATTACAATTATACATCATCAATGGTATGAATTAGAATGTATTGTCATACATCAAAAAACTAAACAACAACAACAATATAATAATCTTAATAATATAATAATCTAATGTGTACATTTCATTATTGTAAACTGTGTCAAGTTCAAACAGATCAAAACAGAGCCAAGTTCATCTTCAACAAAATACATGCATGTTGTTTGTGCTGCTCATTGAAAGCCAGAAAAGATTACACGTTTAGAGGGGATGAATCCTCAGACAGAGCAAAGGCACTTAATTAATCTCTTATCTGTGTCCTTCCACTAATCTGAAAGGTGAGTTTCAGGTGTTCTGCTTCCCTAAAGATTTCATGCTGCTTCCTCTTTCCCTCAGCTTTCGTCTCCGTGTCGGGGGAGTGTCCTCTGACGCTGGAGGAGGTGTTGATCTTCCTGGAGCAGTGTCCTGAGCTGTCCCTCGGCTGGTTTGAGGAAGGCCAGCTGGTGGCTTTCATCATCGGCTCCGGGTGGGACAAGGAGAGGCTGGCACAGGTGAGAGAGAGAGAGACAGAGAGAGGGAGAGAGAGAGAGCCGCCATCTACTCTCACCTTCCTACACACTGTTTCCATCATAAACTTTGTCTGCTCAGCTCAAACCGTCAACCATTCAAATTCAATATTAACTATCAATTAATTTAAAATTTGAAAATATGATTCTCAATAATCACTGCCAGCACATTTTTAAGGTCTCTATAGTCCGCTGAACCATAATTACGTGTATGCAACATTATTGTAGTATTCTGAGTATTCTGAGCTTGGCCTTCACTGCTCTTGGCAGAGGTGTGAAAAATAAGATTGATTGATGATTGATTAATGATGGGAAGTGATGGAAAGCTGTCATTGTGCTAACAGCCTAATGCTAGCAATGCCCTTAGCTTCATGACTGATTCTGTAATAGCTGTGACCGTGCATATCCGCCCGCTAACCCGCACCACTGTGTTCGACACCCTCAGGAGGCGATGACCACGCACGTGCCGGACACGCCCACGGTGCACATCCACGTGCTGTCGGTGCACCGGCACTGCCGGCAGCAGGGTAAGGGTTCCATCCTGCTGTGGCGCTACCTGCAGTACCTGCGCTGCCTCCCGGGGCTGCGCCGCGCCCTGCTGCTCTGCGAGGAGTTCCTCGTGCCCTTCTACCTCAAGGCCGGATTCAAAGAGAAGGGCCCGTCCGCCATCAGCGTGGGCACCCTCACCTTCATCGAGATGGAGTACCCGCTGGGGGGGCTAGCCTACGCACGCCGGAACAGCGGCTGTTAGCCTTGCCCCCCCCTCCCCCATCCCCCGGACACTGACCCCCCAATTACCGGCTCTCTGGGTGTGGGCTCTGCTCGGCCTCCCGGACGAGCCCCCCTTCCCCTCCATGCCAGTGCCACAGAGCACCCCCCCACATAGCTACACACACTGTAAATGCACCAGACACCAACCCTGCCAGCCGCTGGCTTCATAACATCTCACAGCACAGTTCATCATTGTTCCAGCCAGCACTGGAAGTGGTATTTGTGTAATTGTTCCCTACACAGGGGTGCCTTTACCCAGGCCATAAACTGCAATGAGGAGAGGCAGACTGTAGCTATCCAAAGATCCGCTCCCCATCTTAGTTTTACTTAATCTTTTACAAATCGCTGACCTCAACACAGCACAAAAGGCTGGTGCATTCATTTGGAGACCTCGACTTCAGGGATTTTCATCACGACACACGGTCATTAGATGGGCTTAGATGGGCAAGCACAGAACGCAGAAACGCTCTCAAAGCCAGGATCATGGCTGTTACTCACAGAAAATCAATCACCTTACAACACTGAGCAAAACCTCACAACAATTTCACACAATGCTACATTTCCTTATTGCTAAATGTAACACAAAATGTTATTTATTTGTGCGTTAGAGGAATACCACTTAAGTATTTAAATAGAAAAATATTGAGTGTACTGTAATGTAAATACTAAATTCTTGTATAAATACTATACAGATTTGTGAATTTCAGTGTTTAGTCTGTTAGAGTGCTGCTGATATATTTTGGTGCTTTCACTGCTTTGTAGCTTTTCACAAATCAAGTATTTGCAATATATGTAGTGTGGATTTTTTTGTCAAAATCTGACGTGACAAATGCCGGAGTTAATTGCACTTCTTATGACACATTCTGATGTTTAGTCTGTAACTCCACTGAGATTGTTTAGAGATCTTGTTCTCTCTCTGTGGGAGAGACCTCCCATAATCCTTTAGTGCTTGTTTGGAGTGTAGAATCTCCTCCCACTCTGTGTCATAATGAACATGACTCAGTCCCTGCTCTGAAACACAACTCATTAATAACTTCCTGAGCACATTATAAAACAGCATTTTGTAGTTTGTTGTCATTTCCACACCCTTTAAGTCTGTTATACCCGGATTGTACATACTGTATTACTGATTGTGATTGGATGCTTCATGTTTGACAGTATTGACACAAAAAATAAATACATTTTTAAAAAGAAACTGGAGATTGTTATTCTACACCAATTTCAAAAATTCTACACTGACCTAACCTGATTAAATAAAGGATTAATGAAAATAAAATTTCTGCTGCTCTACACAGACAATGTTTTACATTTAAAACAGAAGCTACTTCTACCTCCCTATCTCTGCTATGCAATGTTTCTGAAGAAAATTTTAGTCTTTTTGTTACTGTCCCCTCACACACATTCGGCTGCACTGTGATCACAGGTTCAGGGTTAATAACCACACACACACACACACACACACACACACATAACACACACACACACACACACATACACACAGGCACAGAGTAAATAACCACACACACACACACACACACACACACACACACACACACACAGGCTCAGAGAAAATAACACACACACACACACACACACACACACACACACACACACACACAGGCTCAGGGTAAATAACCTCACACACACACACACACACACACACACAGGCTGAGGGTAAATAACCTCACACACACACAACCACACACACACACACACAGGCTCAGGGTAAATACCTCACACACACACACACACACACAGGCTCAGAGTAAATAACCACACACACACACACACACACACACACACACACACACACACACACACACACACACACACAGGCTCAGGGTAAATAACCACACACACACACACACATACACACAGGCTGAGGGTAAATAACCTCACACACACACACACCACACACACACACACACACACACAGGCTGAGGGTAAATAACCACACACACACACACACACACACACACACACACACAGGCTCAGAGTAAATAACCTCACACACACACACACACACACACAGGCTCAGGTAGATAACCACACACACACACACACACACACACACACACACACACAGGCACAGAGTAAATAACCTCACACACACACACACACAAACACACAGGCTCAGAGTAAATAACCACACACACACACACACACATACACACACACACACACACACACACACACACACAGGCACAGGGTAAATAAACACACACACACACACACACACACAGGCTCAGAGTAAATAACCTCACACACACACACACACACACACACACACACACACACACACACACACACACAGGCTCAGAGTAAATAACCACACACACACATACACACACACACACACACACACACAGGCTCAGAGTAAATAACCACGCACACACACACACACACACACACACACACAGAGTAAATAACCACACACACACACACACACACACAGGCTCAGAGTAAATAACCACGCAGACACAGTGTTAGGCAGCACGAGCCTCTCTCTTGTATTCTCAGTTAACAGTAAGTAGGTGGTAGCTAAAACACTACCTGTTCTGTAATTCATCACCACTATAATAGCAGTAAACAAATAGAAGGTTAACATTTGAGTGCTCAATCTAGTGTAACAAAAATATGGCAGTAGTTGGTACATTTATCAACAAGGCACCACAGGTGTTTTATAGTTGGTTTCCAGTCCCCTGGTGGAGAACATCTCTGAGGTTTTCCACAAAAAAATATTTCATCTACGCCTGGTTTGTGAAGTGCTTCAAAACTAAAAAACTAAAACTGTCACAACTGTAGAAATTCTTTCCAATGGGCAGAGAGGAGCCGTTAGTGGGGGTACCAGTCTGCCCAGGGCGCACCCTCCGATTCCTCCCCCGCGGATATGAGCGCGTCGCTCGGGGACAGGACGGGCCTCCCTGTTGAGTCTGAGGATATGGAAATGTTTCCAAAAACATTTTAAAAACCAAGACCTTGGTTCGGCTGATGGAAATAAGAAACAAGTTTTTGGGGGTAAAATATGGGTGACTGTGGAGTTCTCATGATGGAGCTATGAAAAAAAACAATGACATAAAAATGGGTGATTGTCAGTCTGCAGGGGGGATGGGGTTGGGCGGGGGGCTAGTGTCATATGCTGATACTCCACTGACAGCTGTTCTCCTGGAGGTGGGGGGGGTAAGACAGAGATTGGGGACAGCACCAGCCCTGGGGTGTCCTGTGCGCCCCCTTCCCTCGCCCACTGCAGGTGTTTCAGTGGAGGTGCGCGTTCAGGTCGTACTTCTCGCAGAACTTGTCGGTGAAAGGGATGCAGGTGAGCAGCTCGCACCACTCGCACTTGATGGGGTAGACGTAGAAGAGCACGGCCAGGCCGGCGAACAGCCCCATAAACACCAGCAGGAACACGATGATCTGGCAGCGCTTGCGGTACATGTCCATGCGGCCGAAGCTGATGTACGGCAGGAAGGCGAAGGACAGGAAGAAGCCGGAGATGAAGCCGGAGATGTGGGCGAAGTTGTCGATCCAGGGCAGCAGGCCGAAGGCGAAGAGGAAGAGCACGAGCTTGGCGCACAGCAGCTCTGGAACAGCTCCACAAACAGGCACGCCACGGCCCACCTGGAGAGCAGGGCCAGGATCTGCCAGCTCTGGAACAGCTCCACGAACAGGCAGGCCAGGATCCCGAACTGAGAGCCTGCCGGGCCCACCTGGAGAGCAGGTACAGGGGAACAGAGCAGAGAGCACAGGTCAGAAGGCACAGCACAGTCACATGGGACTGTGCTCAATGCACAGAGAACAGAGCACAACACAGCACACACAGCACCTTCACACACACACGCACACACACACACAGCACCTTCACACACACGCACACACACACACAGCACAGTCACAGTGCACAGAGCAGCACACAGCACAGCACACAGTCACAGTGCACAGCACAGTCACAATGCACACAGCACAGTCACAGTGCACAGAGCAGCACACAGCGTGGTGAGGTGGGACAGGTGAGGGCGTACCTCTGCCTTGTAGGGCAGGAAGATGGCGGACGCCAGGTTCCCCGTGATGCCGCTCAGGATGTAGATGATGGAGATGCGCAGCCAGCCCGCCAGCTTCTCCAGATCCCTCAGGATGGTCATCTGGAAGCACACCGACACCAGGCAGTGCAGGATCCTGAGCAGGGGACAGGGGGACAGAGGGACAGAGGGACAGGGGGACAGGGGGACAGGGGGACAGGGGGACAGAGGGACAGGGGACAGGGGGACAGAGGGACAGGGGGACAGGGGGGGGGACAGAGGGACAGGGGGACAGGGGACAGGGGACAGGGGGACAGAGGGACAGGGGGGGGACAGGGGGACAGAGGGACAGGAGGACAGGGGGACAGAGGGACAGGAGGACAGGGGGAAAGAGGGACAGGGGGACAGAGGGACAGAGGGACAGGGGGACAGGGGGACAGAGGGACAGGGGGACACGGGGACAGAGGGACAGGGGGACAGAGGGACAGGGGGACAGGGGGACAGGGACAGGGGACAGAGGGACAGGGGGACAGGGGACAGGGGACAGGGGACAGGGGACAGGGGGACAGGGGGACAGGGGGACAGGGGGGGACAGGGGGACAGGGGGACAGGCCAGTCAGACCGGATACGATGGATGAGACAGACAGCTCTACACACACAGACACGGATACACACATGTGCACACACACACGGATACACACTCACACACACATGCACATGCACACACACAGGTATGCACAAACACACACACACACACACACACACACATTAGGGACTGTGGGCCCCATCACTGATCACTGTGATTTCACTTTAAAAGAGGGAACAGTTCTCAAAGAGAGTCCACATCTAAACACACACAGCAGGGCCTCGCTACCCAGAACTCCCTGCAGAGAAAAGTAGTGTGTCAGATGTGTGCTTATGTGAAAGCCCGAGCCATGAAACAAACAAAGTGGCTGCGTATAAATAGACACAGAGGATTTGGGCCCAAGAGATCCATTTCTCACCCGCCTAAAACACCACAAACACCCCGGGACGGAGAGCCTCCCACTCTGTTTAAAAGGCATCCCAAAGCTCACCTAGAATTAATTACTTAAAGACAAAGGAGCATTAGCGGACGCTCTGCGTAATGAGAAACACAGGGGCTGCTGGGGGGACGAGTGCTCCTTGCACGTGAAGCAAGGCTTAGCGGATGCCGCAGAACCACGCGCGTCAGGGGACGCCATTTAACTTTACTCCCATACCCCACACTCATCCTGACAGGAGAGGAAGCCTTAACAAACATAACACTCACTGTGTTTCTACATGATAATGATGAACTAGTGTTTAACATCCAGCACTCAGACCACCAAACACACGCTGTGCTGAAACTCTCAGTTAGAAAGCTAGTTAGGCTAAGTGTTGGCTGTGACAGACAGCAGCTGCTTCAGCCGTGAACACTGCGACTCAGGGGCAGGTGAGGCCACTACGCCAGGTGGTGAGGGAAGAAGGAGACACAGAAGACTGAACGAAAGAACCAAAAATAGGCCAGAGGCTGTTTTAATCCGCCCTTTCTGCAGGAGCAGGAAAAAACCCAGACTTTCTATAGTGTCGAAAATGTTCACCTTCTACACAGAACATCATTGGCTTACTGCCACACTAATACAGAATTCACACAAACTCTAATGCAATAGTGTGCAAATATAGTTATAGTTTCCACACAGCCATGTTTTAGGATGAGGAAATGTACCAATAGAAGGAAAAACAACGACATCTGAAATTATATGGTTGGGTAATCTGGAATAATTTTGTATTCATTTCCATTTATTCACAAATACACACATACAAACAGTGAGTCTGCACCATGTAGTCATGATATCATAGCTGCAGTTACCTTTCTGAAACTGCTTTTAACAGCAGTAGAAAGATATTTTCCTCTTATCATTATATTCCATGACCAGAATGTATTGATGCTTTCTTAACTACGCTAGGCTGCTTCTGAGGTAACTGAATCCCATCAAGTCTGCCATTCTGCATTTACCTGAATGAAGTGACAAATGGTGTTGTATTGTATCGAGTTTTCACTCATTTAGCCATTTTAAATTGGACAAAAACAAGAAAATGTAAATCCCCTGAAGGGAAATTCCCATTCAGAGCTTTATTTCTTCAGCTAAGTTACTCTCATATAGGTTCCACTGTTTTTCACTCAGATGTGGTAGCTTTCTCTCCAGTGACAGCACACTGTCAGTTCTTAGGATGTCTCTGTTTGGTGAAGCTGAATAAAATGAGCAACAGCGCCTCCTAGTGTCAGCCCCAGGAAGGTCCCCCCTCCACTCACCCGGCGTGTAGGAAGAGAGAGAGCCACAGCCTGTAGAACTGGTCTGGGATCTCAGGGTTCAAGAAGGGGAGCAGCCCGCACACGTCGTCCATGCAGTGCACCTGCAGGAAGCGAACAGGGCCGTTATTTCACAGCGGATCATAAAAAAGAAAGAGGAGAGGGCATGATGGGAACTCCATTCATCTTTGTTAGAACAGCACCCCTGGGTGAGAACATGATCGCGATCGAAGCTCAGATTGATTGCGGGAGCAGGACTGTTCCCACAGTTAACACAGACTGGCCTGAGAGGAGATATCACTAACTCAGCCTTCAGCCTCACCACACTGGGAGAGCACCACTGCTCTCCAGGCTGCAGGGATGGGGCTGGTGAGGACAGGGGGCTCTGTGTAGGCCTCAGGCCCCCGGCCTAGTGGGGGCAGGCTGGGATCGGGAGAGACGCGCTCTCCGCAGCTCAGACGGAGGGGATTAGACTGTGTGCCACTCTCTGGAAATTAACAGGACCTTCTTAATGGGGGATTGCGCTCCTTTTGATCTCGGACAAGCCTGAACTGATGTTGACCCGTGCCGTCAGCTGTGCTGCCGGGCCGACCAGACCAGACCGGCTCTCGGGTGGGGTTCTGGATCGGAGCGGGCCTCTGCAGACTCAGTGAAATGGGTTAAGCTCGCTAAACGCTAAACCCCACTTGACCGCTAGCTGAAGTGTGGCACAAGTGAGATTTTTGCGAAAGGCGGCTGCTATATCCTTCAGCCCTGAAGAGCAGTGACTCAGCGTAATCTGCCATAATCTCTCAATAGGATCAGCATAACCCCACAATACCGACTGAGTGTAAATATGACAACACCACGCTCACGAGCCTGAATCCCTATAGAATAGCTACTATCTCCCCACCCCCACCAACAAAACAACATGCTCTCCCTTTCCTTCCTAAAGAAATGACTAAAGAATAAACCTTTAGATAGAAGCTAATATTGTGCTTTTGATATTTTCTCTTATCCTTCCTATTGGTTTGCTTGATTATTCATAGAACAATAAGCTAACTGCGTGATCACTAAAAGCTGGCAGCTTCATTTCCTCTCCTTTCATCACTTCCTGTTTGACTGGTCTTTCTCCTCACGGCAGGGTCATTCTCTCACCTGTGAGCAGAGAGTGGCCTCCTCGTGGAAGTACCCCTTCATGAAGTCACAGTACTCCCGGGACGTGATCTCACACCTGCACAGGTGAAGCACAGGTGAAGCACAGGTGACTCAGGGCAGGGCATCTCACAGGTCAGCGATCACAGGTCACTACAGTGAGCATCTCATTTCCACAGCAACACAGCAAGCATGTGCAGGTTCAGATCTAATCCACTGGGGAATCTGAACTGTAAATACCAAAGTATGCACATGCGTGTTTTTTGGTCTTTGGCACATAAAGCTACACCCTGTTGGGTCTCCTCACCTCCCTTTGGTGCCGATGCAGCAGGGCCGGCCTGTGATAGCGCAGTCGATGTGGGGCAGGTTGGTGTGGTTCCCTGCGTTGTGTTTGGTGCAGATCTGAGGGCAGGAGCACAAACATGGTTTGGTTTGATATTCAAAGCTTCAACAGGTACCAATGGGCTGGCATTAGGCTCTGTGTGTGTGTGTATATGTGTGTGTGTGTTGGGCTGGCTATGCTGCTTGTGGCTGTGCTCACCGGCCACTTGGTGATGTCATCAGGCCATTCATGTGGTGATCCAGAGGCTGGTTCCAGACAAGTCCTGCACAAAACAGAGTAAAGATGAGGAACTGACCAATCACAGAGGGAAGGTGGGGAACAGACCAATCACAAAAAAGGAGGATGAGGGTCTGACCAATCACAGAGAGGGTGGATGCAGAATAAATCCACCACAGAGGAGGAAGATGAGGGACAGGCCAACCGTACTGATGAAGTTTATATTTCAGAGCAATCACATTGAGGGAGGTGAAAGGAAATGCAAGGTACAGCCTGGTTTGCACCACAATAAAGAACAGACTGCAGAGGGACTCTGAGTGTCTGTGTGCACCTGATACCGCAGTGTGAGGTGTGTCAGCAGCTTTAAATGCGTGGCCTGCATAAGGTGCAGCTCCACCTGGGCTGCGCTGCTCTCTTACCTGGGGTCCTGGTGGCAAACTGATCCATGCTGGCGCACCTTGCCCTCCAGGAGAGCCGCGCTGGGGTGCCGGGGCCATTTCACCCACACAGCCAGGGTGGACTGAGACAACGAGAGAGACAGGGGGAGGTTCAGCCTTTATAGCAGTGCTGTGTGTGTGTGTGTGTGTGTGTGTGTGTGTGTGTGTGTGTGTGTGTGTGTGTGTGTGTGTGTGTGTGTGTGTGTGTGTGTGTGTGTGCTGTATGAATGTGTGAGTGTGTGTGTGTGTGTGTGTGTGTGTGTGTGTGTGTGTGTGTGTGTCTGTGAGAGTGTGTGTGTGTGTGTGAGTGTGTGTGTGTGTGTGTCTGTGAGAGTGTGTGTGTGTGTGTGTGTGTGTGTGTGTGTCTGTGAGAGCGTGTGTGTGTGTGTGTGTGACTCACGGAGCACTCCTCCTCGGATGTCTGCACGCAGCCCGACTGGTCGTTGCGCACACAGCAGGCAGACTGCCGCTCCCTCTCTCTCTTCCCCTGAATCAGGTCGTGTACCTGCTGGTCCTGCCGCATGCAGGGGGAGAACTTCGCTCCCAGGTGAATCAGCGCCTCCTGCAGGCCCAGCGGTAGAACTACAGTCAGTACACAGCTGCCACAGACAGCCTTGGCTGTTCCTATCGGAATTTAATATGACCCCTAAATTACTCACAGACTGCAAATCTGAAAGACTTTGCTTACCGAACTTGGCCCAACCCAGAAGTTTTCCTGTTGCACAAACTTGACATTTTCATAAACACCTTTGTTTCTTAAAACCTGGAAGAAGAAAAAAGATCCATCAGTGACATCCATCTTCACAGTAGTACTTTTGTCAAAGTATTATTTTCCATTTAGCTCCTCTGTAACTGTTTTTAAGATTTAAATATAAATTTTTCATAAAGTTCATAAAGTGTGTTTCCTATGTTATTATGATAATGATGATGATGATGATAACGATATTATTATGATGGCATATGGCGGTGTACTCACAGAATCTACAGTCTCATGCTGAGAGAAGCCCACTGGCGCAATGCCATAGATACACACCGCCAGGATGGTGATCAGCAAGTGGACAAATGTTATCCAGTACGTAAAAAAAGGCCTGAGGAAGCAATGCAACACAACACATTAACAAACTACAGCCTGTGCAGCTACCACACACAAACTACAGCCTGTACAGCTAACACACACAAAGTACAGCCTGTACAGCTAACACACACAAACTACAGCCTGTACAGCCAACACACACAAACTACAGCCTGTACAGCTAACACACACAAACTACAGCCTGTGCAGCTAACAGACACAAACTACAGCCTGTACAGCTAACACACACAAACTACAGCCAGAATGCATCTGCACAGCTAATGTTGCTGATGCTAATGTTATGTGCCGTAATTCCTGTTGCCATGGGAATAACAGGGCGCATGCAGGGCATTAGGGGTCACCTGTGATCGTCCATGTCCTCGATCTGCCTCTTGATGTAGCTGTCGATGCGCTTGCGGTAGGTGCGGTTGGTGAGCTTGCCCACCATGCCCAGGCCGTAGGGCCGCTTCTCGCGGGCGAACAGCTTCTTTACGGGCACGGCGATGCGCTGGCCGCGCCGCTGCCCGCTCACGCTCACTACCTCCTGCCGTAGCCGCACCTTGGGCTGTACCAGTGTGCCCTCTTTGCCCTTCCGCCAGCCACGCTCCAGGGGCCTGTGGGGGGGAGAGGGGCGGAAACAGAGCTCTCATCAACCCTAAACACACAGCATGCTAACCTGGACACTACAGTCACACAGGGGCTGCAGAGCTCTCATCAACCCTAAACACACAGCATGCTAACCTGGACACTACAGTCACACTGAGACTGCATAGCTCTCATCAACCCTAAACACACAGCATGCTAACCTGGACACTATAGTCACACAGAGGCTGCAGAAACAGGGTGAGAGAGTGAGTGAGGACAGGTTGTGGGCGCTAGCGATCAGCTTGGATGTTTACCGTGGTGCCGGCAGGCAGGCAGGCAGGCAGGCAGGCGGGCTGGCTTGGCTTCCGCAGGGTTTGCAGGGGTGCCAGCGCGGTTGGTGCCCTGCTTACATGTGGTCTCTTTGAGCATGCCCAGACAGCCCACCTCGCCTCTGCCAGCCTCACCCGCGGTGCCAGTGCCAGTGGGACTCTGCTACTGTCTGCTACTGCTCTGCCAGTGCCCACAGAGGGGCCTACAGAATGTGTGTGTGTGTGTGTGTGTGTGTGTGTGTGTGTGTGTGTGTGTGTGTGTGTGTGTGTGTGTGTGTGTGAGTGTGAGTGTGTGTGTGTGTGTGTGTGTATCTGAGCATATGAGTGAGTGTGCATATGTGTGTGTGTGTGTGTGTGTGTGTGCATGCCGTACAGAATGTGTGTGTGTGTGTGTGTGTGTGTGTGTGTGTGTGTGTGTGTGTGTGTGTGTGTGTGTGTGTGTGTGTGAGTGTGTGTGTGTGTGTGTGTGTGTATCTGAGCATATGAGTGAGTGTGCATATGTGTGTGTGTGTGTGTGTGCATGCGTGCGTACGTGTCTGTCTGTGCGAGCGTGTGTGTGTGTGTGAGTGTGTGAGTGTGTGTGCATGCGTGCGTACGTGTCTGTCTGTGCGAGCGTGTGTGTGTGTGAGTGTGTGAGTGTGTGTGAGTGTGTGTGTGTGTGTGTGAGTGTGTGAGTGTGTGTGAGTGTGTGAGTGTGTGAGTGTGTGTTTGTGTGTGCATGGTACTCTCAGCGCTGCACAGACTCACAGCATAAGATGACTCCTCTCCAGCTCGCTCTTGTCCAGCGCGCTGCCCGTCATGTCGCTGTCGTCTGCCACGTCACCTGTCTCCGCCTCCTTTATGGCAGCTTCTGACGGCGACTCAAACACCTCGTCCGCAAAAGTGGAGAGCTCCTCATGCATCAACCCGTCCTGCAGAGGGGGACAGAAACACACGCCTCACTCTCCATGCAATCTCCCCCCCGAAAACAAAGACCCGATCGGGAGTGAGGGCCAGAGCCGCATGGCCTCGTTTCATCTGCCTGTTATTTTATGTGTATCCTCCAGGGGGAGCTGTTGTGAGAACACAGCAGTGGGACTGAAATCCTAAAAGTGTTGTGCAGCGGAAAAGCATTCTGAAGGCATGGGGAAAGGTCAGGGTACAGCCGTAGCACACGGTAGCAGGCATAGCTACCAAACCAATTATGGTGACGTGCCCTTTCGCTCACCCTGGCGAAGAAGGAGGTGTCGAGCTCATCAGGGAAATCCAGCGTATCCTCTTCCAGGAAGCTGGCGGGGGTGAAGCTGCGGCGCTGCGCTCGCCGTAGAGTACCCTCCCGTAACGAGCGGCCCTGAGGAAACAGCCACTGTCCCATTACTGATGTACACACACACACTCACACAGACACACACACACACACACACACACACACACACACACACACACACACTCACACAGACACACTCACACTCACACACTCACACACACATACACACACACAACTCACACAGACACACACACACACACTCACACACACATACACACACACAACACACACAACTCACACAGACACACACACACACACACTCACACATACACACACACACACTCACACACACATACACACACACAACTCACACAGACACACACACATACACACACAGACACACACACTCACAAACACATACTCACACACACACGCATGCACACACACACTCACACACACATGCACACTCACAACTCACACAGACACACACACACATACACACACAGACACACACACACACTCACAAACACATACTCACACACACGCATGCACACACACATACAAAGATACACACACTCACATACAGACACACACACACATACTCACACAGACACACACAGTTTCACTGGTTGTATAATTACATTTTTTCTATTTCAACCTAAAAAGTGCACAATTTTACAAAAGCCATTTAAAAAAAACACTAATTACTTTTGCTACTTTATTTTTGACATACCGTAGGACTGAAAGAAAACACAGAGAACCACATCAGAGAAATTCAACAATCAATCAAGATTGTGAATTGTTCTGGCCCTGGATGAAAGCTCTATTTTTATAATACTATATTTAATTGGTTTGTCATGAAAACTTAAACCTTAAAACTGTGCAACTTAAAAGAATGATGAAATAGTGATTACAATTACACAGTAGGTTTTTGTGGGAGGCCCACAGACATTTGCATTTATCACACATTAAATCAAAGGCAAGTGTGGGTTAAACACGAACATGACAGCTTACAGACTCAGAGGAACACACAAGTCAAAACCCGTCAGGAGCGCAGTGATAATATCGGGCTTTGGGTGAGATTAAAGCTGTCTGCGTCTGTGTGTGTATTTGTGTGTGTCTGTGTGTGTCTGCGTGTATCTGTGTGTCTCTGTGTCTGTGTGTATCTGTGTGTGTCTGTGTGTCTCTGTGTCTGTGTGTATCTGTGTGTATCTGTGTGTGTGTCTGTGCAAGATCACATCAGCACCATACATTCTGCTCTGACAGGGCTGCTGCTCTCACAGAAAACCTTCCCATATCAATGGGGAAAATTGAGGTCATAATCTCACTGGGGTTTGAAAATGCTGTAATGTGAACGTTCCTCAAACATAGTAAGGACGTTCCATTGTTCCCAACCAGTTCTCTGAAGATCACAAGAAAACGTTCCAGGTAAATGACATTCAAGGAACACAAAACATATGATCTGAAAACATTTTTCCTAACATTCTGACAATGCAGTGGCAACCAAGAACATGGGTCACCTAGTGATTTCTTCTCTTTTTATACCTGAGAAACAATATATGGATAAATATTGCACATATATATGTGTAAACAAACCCAACACACCATGGTGTCTGAATTAATATTTATTTGCCAGCACTTCCTACTTCCTATCAGGTTAAACAGCTCATAACTGACACTGTATTTAGTAAATGTTATGTTAGAACTCATCTGTCATTCAGACACTCACCTTCACCAGAGCGGCCGCCGCCCGGAAGCTCATCTTGGCGACGGACTCCCTCTTGCGTCGCCGTGGCAGCCGGTTGAAGCCAGAGCGGGAGCTGGTGAAGGAGCAGAGTGAGGCGGCGCCGGGGGTTATGGGAGTTTGGGGCACGCTGTACCCGTCCACCTCCTCCACCATGCGGAAAGCTCGGCCCCGCGCCAAAGGATCCACGATCTGTGTGGTGCGAAACAGGACAGAATATAACGCTACACACTCACCACTCACACTAGCACACACATTCAGTTAGCCTCAGCTCAGGCTGCAGAACATACAGCCACAGACAGAAACTACACAAGACTTAATTCTGTACTGATACAAACTATTATTTCACATTATTTTACATACAGTTGTCAATACATGGAACAGGCTGGCGAATCAAGGGGAAGAGGTGGTTACCCTTAGCATGTTACAGTCATCATGTGTTCATCATGTATCCCTTAGCATGTTACAGTCATCATGTGTTCATCATGTATCCCTTAGCATGTTAAAGTCATCATGTGTTCATCATGTATCCCTTAGCATGTTACAGTCATCATGTGTTCATCATGTATCCCTTAGCATGTTACAGTCATCATGTGTTCATCATGTATCCCTTAGCATGTTACAGTCATTATGTGTTCACCATGTATCCCTTAGCATGTTACAGTCATCATGTGTTCATCATGTATCCCTTAGCATTTTACAGTCATCATGTGTTCATCATGTATCCCTTAGCATGTTACAGTCATCATGTGTTCATCATGTATCCCTTAGCATGTTACAGTCATCATGTGTTCATCATGTATCCCTTAGCATGTTACAGTCATCATGTGTTCACCATGTATCCCTCAGCATGTTACAGTCATCATGTGTTCACCATGTATCCCTTAGCATGTTACAGTCATTATGTGTTCACCATGTATCCCTTAGCATGTTACAGTCATCATGTGTTCATCATGTATCCCTTAGCATGTTACAGTCATCATGTGTTCATCATGTATCTCTTAGCATGTTACAGTCATCATGTGTTCATCATGTATCCAATAGCATGTATCAGGTCAGAAGTGCTGGAAAGAATGCGTTTGGTTTTTAAAAGAATGAAGGATTAGAGAGGATGTGCACTGGAAACCCAGGTACATGGATAAGGAACAAACGCACCATTGTCTGAAAATTCATCTGCATCGTCTGTACATTTCTGATACAACGCTGTAGAAAATCGAAGTAAAATCTTTTTTAAAAGCTTTAAAAATGCACTAGAGCCATATTCTGGCCTTTTTAATGTTGGGCAACCATTGCAAATTTAAAGTCTACAGCAAAACGCCTCGAGCTTTTATATTAGCATTGGTACAGAAATGCACCCCGAGGCT
>CM040748.1:1470000-1515000 GCA_022829145.1 Albula goreensis | reverse complement strand
AGTCTGGACCCGCTGGGGCGGGGAGGAAATACGGCAGCCCCTAAGCAGGCTCAAAGGGTCAGGATTAAGGCATCGGAAGGCTGAGCCGAGCTCCCGCCCAGCGACGGAACAGGGATGCCAACGATGGCAAATGTCAGGATGCCAGCGTCAAACATCGTCACCCGCTAAGAGTGTCCCCATCCCCCCAGCAAAGCTGCAAATCACCTGCTGGTATCAGAAAAACAGAGCAGATACCGTTCATTTCCTCAAGGTGGAGTTGCTCAACAGAACAGTATAGCAATTACTCCCCCCTCCGCCCAAGTGATTCAGGGGCTTACATAACAAATACAAAAAAGGCACAGAATCAGAGTCTACCTGTGCTGCAAAGACCCAGATACACACACGAGCACCAACGCTTTGTTCAAAGAATGTTATCTCTCTTATTTGCTCATGGTAGCCGGTGTTACATCAAAGGGAGACGTTTGAGTCAGAGACTTCAAAGGAGCCATGCGATCTGCATCCGCGGAGCGGAGAAATGCAGCGGGTCGCGGAGCGGCATGCTAACACATCTGTGATCTATCCGGGCTCAGCTCCTCCGCGCTTCGGCCCGTCCCAGTCCCCGCGCAGCTCCTTACCTCTCACGGTCTTCCCAGGGAGCCGAGACTGTCATGCTTCCCTCCGAGGGGCGACGGGGACCCCCATCAGGGGTACGGCACAGAGTCCCTGTCCCACCCACACCGCGGTGCCCCTCGGCCTCGGGTCCCAGTCCTGTCCCCACAGGGGTGCGGTCTTCCCTTTCAGATGTGGGTTTGGAGGAACGTGGGTCCCGCCAAAGATCCTGTTCTGCCCCCAAACACGAGCGACTCCGCGGCAGATCGGGTTTGTGTCTCTCTCTCCCTCCCTCTCTGCGGCTGTCTCCTGTCACGCTACACGTTCCTCTGTTTCACTCTACTCTGCTTTGCTCTGCTTCCCCCAGCCCAGCTTGGGACGGCATGTAAACAGTGACACACCACCGCTTCCCAGGATGGGAGAGAGGAAGGAGGGAAGAGAGAAAAAAACGCAGGGAGCGAGAGAGAGAGAGAGCGAGAGAGAGAGAGAGTGAGAAACAGAGAGAGAGAGAGAGAGTGAGAGAAAGAGGAAACGTGTCTGAACATGTCCCAGCTCTTTCAGCTGCTGAAAGCTGCCACGGGCACGACAGCACGCAAACCCTGGTACCCTGGCACCCTGGCACCATGACACCCCTAACTCTGGGGCACCTGGCCATGGTCAGGTGAGGCCACAGCAATGACCAGCAGAGAGGTCACTCTCCAGGAAAAACAGCGCGGTCAAACTGTTGCAATATATCACAGGGGCACGTGTCGATCATATTCACTAGTCTGACTTCCACAAGCCTTTTTACGTACTCACCCAGCTCTGAGATTTGAGTCTACAGAGATCACATACTTCCCATGTAATAAGAGTACTTAGCTTAAATAAGTTTACTTGGCATATGGTAATGGTACAGTCGAGCATCAAAAGTATTGAATAAATTATTGTTCTGCAATACAGGCTAGCTTGAGAGAAACATGCTTTGCATTCTTGAATTACTACCCTGGCAAACCTTCCTGCCCTCCCGGGAAAGCACACCTGGAAACACCCAGCTAAGACATTAGCAGCAGCACACGCACAGAGGGAAGAGTTTCCCCCCAGGGCAGGAAATCAAAGTGGAGAAGTGGAGCAAGTGAACCCCCCCACCCCCATTTGGGAGGACAATTGGCAGTCCCTGCTCAGCCTGCTTGACGAGGGCGCGATCCTGAAACCTGCCCTAGCCCAGAGCAGCGGAGCACTGAGCCGAGCCGTCACAGACCAAAACACCTGCCCACTGATCCCTGGGGAAGCGGCCTCAGGCCTGGGGGTCGGGTGGAGCGGGGGCCGCGGCCCGGGCCTCTTACCTGCCGAGCACGGACCCAGATCGGCACCAGAGAAGCGGGGGCTCGGGGGTCCGGTGAAAGTGACAGCGAGGCTCTTAGCTGCGCTCCGCTGCGCTGCTCGGACGGACCTGCTTGCGGCGGCGCTGTGTTTGCATTGCTGGCATTCCTATTGATGTCGCTGGCTCCGGCACGTCACCGCGGGGCCGCCCCGACCTCCCGCGGATAAAAATAGGAAGGGTTTCGAACACCTGGAGCACCGCTGTCCCGCACGGAACCCGACCCCCCTTCCCCTTCTGTGCACTATCCTAGCGACGGGGAGCTGGCCTTGAACTGGACAGCAGCTGCGGTCAGTGCACGACCTTCGTGTGATTAACCGCGAGTGACACAGAGGGTGGCAGGCGCAGAGACACTCCGAGGTTCTTTTCGTTTCGGTAAAGAGGCGGGACCAGCGCTGTCTTTGATGTGCTCGTCATCAAACGGTCGTGTGGGAACACAAACAGTGTCCCACAAAGGTGGACTGAAACGGGCCTTTGAAGGTTGCGCAGATGTCTTTGCAGGCTGGGAGAATAACGCAACACCAGGTCATGTGACTCCTCCTCCTACACACGATGAAAAACAACAGGTGCGGCTACGCTCACGATTAAAATCACTGCTTCAGGAAAAGGTTGCGTCACTGTGGCACAATTTTCATCAAGGCCAAGCCATAAAAAAATACATTTTCTCATATTTTTAGAGCTGGTACAATTTCTATTGACAGTTTGCAAGAAACAAAATAAAAGTTATATCTGCAGCTTATTAAGCTTCTGGAAGAAACTAAAACACTTTGCTCACACCACAAGAGTCCATGACAGTTTCACGGTCCAAATTCAGTAACACCTGCTGCTTGACAGCTTCTCTGGGTCTGGGATGGAGGGTGTAAAATCAGGAAGTAAGTGCACCCCTCAGGTCTCAGTGTACCCCTGCTATCCCTCCCTGCTAATGTCAGGGGCACAGCGCCCCCCTGCGGTACCTGAGGAAGACTTTGGACAGGGACTGGCGTCTCCTGGGCGCGCGGCGGCCGGCCCGCTGCCCTTTGACAGGCACAGTGTTAATCCGCTCAAAGTGCACCCTCTTGTTGCTGGAGGCGGCAGTGCAGAGGGGACGGGGGGACAGCACAGGGAGGAAGGAGAGAAGGAAGGAGGGAGAGAAACAGGGGGAACAGGGTGAAGAGAAAAAGAGAAAAGAGGTCAGCTAGAAACAGAGGTGAGAGCAAATAGGAGGAGCCGAGCTGTGAACATGCAGGACATGCAGAACATGCAGGAGAGAAAGAGACACTCTGCAGACTGGCCCTCCACACAACAGAGAAAACACACACATATACACACAGGCTGACCAGGACAACTGCATGCAACATCACTATGACACACACACACATACACACACACACGCACAAACATCAATCCAGGTTTACAGAAACATAGTCAGTCCACAGCAGCTACCTGGGACCACAACAATGGAGCAGAGAGTCTGCAGCAGAAACCGTGAATCAGGCCTGTCAAAACACCCGAGTAATACTATCCGTAAAAACGAAAGCATCGGCCATATAAACCCACATGCTGCACTGTGTGGACACTCTCCGCCTTCCCAGCAGGCCTCTGTCCTGCAGATGCAAGGGAACAGCTCTGTGCAGGAACCAACACGATGCCCACCCCCCCCTCCCCGATCCCCCCCGCCCACACACCGTAAGACAAAGCCGTGCTTTCTGGCGGAAAAATGATCTCACTGACAAAACCAAAGATGACAAACGATGGTAAATATTTCAACTTAGCATTTCATCAAAGGAAGTGGGGAAGAGAATATATTTTATTAAATTATCAGCTTACATCAGAGAGAGTTTCCCTGGTGGTCCGTGCAAATTATGCTTATGCATTTGACACTTCTGCCCCCTGCTGCTAGCATTGTGACACTACCACTAATCAGGACAAGGGTTAAGCATGCGTTTATTTACATACCATACAAACACAAGATTAGAGTCTTTCATGCCAATGAGAGGTGATTATCCTGAGAGGTGATTATCCTACTTTACCAGAGATATGATGAGGTCGGACAACAAAAAGTATGATTCGAAGACTTACCGTACAGGGAAAAATGTGTGTGACTGTACATGACTGTGAGTGTACACATATGAATGTGTGTGTACACGTGTGAATGTGTAAATCTTACATACATGCACATGTGAATGTCATGTGCTTGCATGTGTGCATCTGTGTGTGTGTGTGTGTGTGTGTGTGTGTGTGTGTGTGTGTGTGAGGAGTGTGTGTGTGAGTGTGTGTGTGTGTGTGTGTGTGTGTGTGTGTGTGTGTGTGTGTGTGTGTGTGTGTGTGTGTGTGTCTGTGTGTGTGTGTCTGTGTGTGTCTGTGTCTGTGTGTGTGTGTGTGTGTGTGTGAGTGTGTGTGTGTGTGTGTGTGTGTGTGTGTGTGTGTGTGTGTGTGTGTGTGTGTGTGTGTGTGTGTGTGTGTGTGTGTGTGTGTGTGTGTGTGTGTGTGTGTGTGTGTGTGTGTGTGTGTGTGTGTGTGTGTGTGTGTGTGTGTGTGTGTGTGTGTGTGTGTGTGTGTGTGTGTGTGTGTGTGTGTGTGTGTGTGTGTGTGGGCTCTTACCTCTTAATGGTCTGTGTGATGGAAGGCTGGCGCTGCAGTACAGGTCGGCGGAGGTCGTGGAGGTCGCAGGGCCGGGAGGCCAGGTGTGTGTTCTCTACCGGCATGCTGATACTGCGCAAAAAGCCCTGCCTCTTCACTGGCTGCGGGGGGTTACATATTCAGTCATCTATCTCATTACACACAGCAAAAACACACAGAATACACAGGGAGAGTATACACAAAGCATACGCACAGAGACCGCACACGGTGAATACACACTGCACTGTGCACAGAGCCAGCCATATCAACAATCACACACATGTAATTTCATATTCAGATAGTCACTATTCAGCAACGCTCAATGGGATTATGACACAAGACGCACACACACACACACACACACAGACACACACACACACACACACAGGTATTCATTGTCGAGTTATATTCAGAGTCCGTGAGTCAGGAGCCCAAAGTTCTCTTCAGTGTGATTTAACCCTTAAATGATGAACTCAAACAGAAACCATGATCAGAGCTACAGCTGCCTGACCAGAGCAGCCATAACTCAGCCCATAGCTCAGCTACAGTGTGGACTAAATGTCAGCTCTCACCCCCCAACATTTATACATTTGTATAACTGTCTACATATATATACATACATGATATAATACATTCCTAAAGGAAATCAGAGTATTCCCACAAAGATTCACTATGCCTGATCTTTACGGCACAAATCTATGAACTACGCCCAGGTCTGTATTTCGCCCAATCATTCTGTCAGCTGATTGGTTACTACAGAAGTTGGTTACTACTGATCACGTTATGTGGTAAGCACTGTTGAGCCTGGGCATTAGGCGTCTTAAACTGCTACACCTTTCCCATCCCTTTTATTTGATGAGACCAAATATACATTCAATACTGCTCAGCATTCATGGTCTCAGGGCAGAGAGTTACTCCAGTCCTGTAGGGCCACAGTGAGGTCACACTCCAGTCCTGTAGGGCTGCAGTGAGGTCACACTCCAGTCCTGTAGCGCTGCAGTGAGGTCATAGTCCAGTCCTGTAGGGCCACAGTGAGGTCATACTCCAGTCCTGTAGGGCCGCAGTGAGGTCATACTCCAGTCCTGTACGGCTGCAGTGAGGTTATACTCCAGTCCTGTAGCGCTGCAGTGAGGTCATACTCCAGTCCTGTAGGGCGGCAGTGAGGTCATACTCCAGTCCTGTAGGGCTGCACTGAGGTCATACTCCAGTCCTGTAGGGCCGCTGTGAGGTCATACTCCACTCCTAAAGGGCTGCAGTGAGGTCATACGCCAGTCCTGTAGGGCTGCAGTGAGGTCATACTCCCGTGCTGTAGGGCCGCAGTGAGGTCATACTCCAGTCCTGTAGGGCCGCAGTGAGGTCATACTCCAGTCCTGTAGGGCCGCAGTGAGGTCATACTCCAGTCCTGTAGGGCCGCTGTGTCTGCAGGTTTCTGTGGTTTTCTTTCAGTCAGCAGCCAGGTTAGGCCTTAGAAACCAGCAGAGCCTGAAGCCCACCGAGGCTGGACTCTGAGAGACCTGTCTGCTACCTGTGTGAGGTACCTGTGTGAGGTACCTGGCAGCCCAGTGTTGGAGGATGGAGGGGCGCGTGGGGACGTACCTGTATGAAGGTGGGGGGCTCGTCCAGCGACACTTGGGTGGGGGGGATGTCCAGCTTCAGCCAGGGAGGCTTCTTCCTCTGCAGGCTGCTGCTGCTCTGGTGCCGAGGCTCAGCCATGCTCAGCGCCCCGCCCCACGCTGGCCAGCTTCAGCACAGAGAGAGAGAGAGAGAGAGAGAGAGAGCGTTATACACACACACTCACACACACTCACACACTCACACACACACACACACACACACACACACACAGAGCCATGCTCAGCACACACACACACACTGGCCAGCTTCAGCACACACACAGAGCCATGTTATACACACACACTCACACACACTCACACCTCACACACTCACACACACACACACACACACACACACACACACACACACACACAGAGCCATGCTCAGCGCCCCGCCCCACACCAGCCAGCTTCAGCACAGAGAGAGAGAGAGAGAGCGTTATACACTCACACACACACACACACACACACACACACACACACACACACACACACACACACACACACACACACACACACACACACACACACACACACACACAGAGCCATGCTCAGCGCCCCGCCCCACACTGGCCAGCTTCAGCACAGAGAGAGAGAGAGAGAGAGCGTTATACACACACACACACACATACACACACACACACTCACACAGAGCCATGCTCAGCGCCCCGCTTCAGCACAGAGAGAGAGAGAGAGACAGACACACACACACACACACACACACACACACACACACACACACACACACACTCACACAGAGCCATGCTCAGCGCTCCGCCCCACGCTGGCCAGCTTCAGCACAGAGAGAGAGAGAGAGAGAGAGAGAGAGAGAGAGAGAGAGAGAGCGTTATACACTCACACACACACACACACTCACACACACACACACACACACACACACACAGAGCCATGCTCAGCGCCCCGCCCCACACTGGCCAGCTTCAGCACAGAGAGAGAGAGAGAGAGAGAGAGAGAGAGAGAGCGTTATACACACACACACACACACACACACACACTCACACACACAGAGCCATGCTCAGCGCCCCGCCCCACACCGGCCAGCTTCAGCACAGAGAGAGAGAGAGAGAGAGAGAGCGAGCGTTATACACTCACACACACACACACACACACACACACACAGAGCCATGCTCAGCGCCCCGCCCCACACTGGCCAGCTTCAGCACAGAGAGAGAGAGAGAGAGAGCGTTATACACACACACTCACACACACTCTCACACACACACACACACACACACACACACACACACACACACACACAGAGCCATGCTCAGCGCCCCGCCCCACACTGGCCAGCTTCAGCACAGAGAGAGAGAGAGTTCCACACACACAAACACACTCACACACACAAAAGTCTATCAGCATGGACAAATACACACATACAGGCACATATACATACGCATACATGCACACACAAACACGCACAAACATGTACACACAGACAAAGAGATAAAACACACACCCACACCGGCATGAGCATGTTGAGATATGGAGAAAATGTGTACATACACCAAATGCATACATACAGAAAGGCACACATCACACACTCAGGCACAAACAAACCAGGGGCCTCATATGTGGGTACACATGCAAATGTTTGCAAACACACACACACACACACACTCTGCAGACAGTCAGCAGTCTCATGTGCCCATGCTTGCAGTAATGTAAACTGACACATCCAGGTCGGCACGAGACACTTCCAGAATATTCCACACTTCAGAATTACACATAGGGCAGGTACTGTGCAAAGCAGACAGAATTTTGGCATCAGGCCTTTACCCTCTGCTCCCCAAAATATTCCCCAGCACAGTGGGACAAATCAACATGTGCTTCACCATGCAGGGACAGTGTGTGCAAACACACTATGGAACGGGACAAATCAACATGTGCTTCACCATGCAGGGACAGTGTGTGCAAATACACTATGGAACGGGACAAGTCAGCATGTGCTTCACCATGCAGGGACAGTGTGTGCAAACACACTATAGACCTGCTGCTCATGATCCACACAGAGGAAAAGCTACAGGCCTGGTGAAGTTCACCTCCTTAAATGCAAAGGGCTTTGATATTTGAATTTCGAATAGCATCTCTATAGTCCTGGAACAACAACGTTAACCTATTTATTTACGCAGTAAGTTTAACTCATTACATATATGAATGAATAAATGAACAAATTATGGAAATGTATGAATGAAAGTACAGGTACGACATAATTAAGTCTACCAGACTCTTCACGGCTTGCCAAAACGAGCAGCCCGGCAATCCCCAGCCAGTTCAGTGCAGACGCTGAACAAAGCTGTCTTTATTCCTCTGCTAGTTTCACTAAATCTCCCAAGGAAATGAGTCTGAGAACATAATTCGCAGGTTAGTCCTTAGGGCACATTTCCAAAATGTGTGAAGAAAAAGACAAAATTATCCAATGCCACTGGGAGAGAGAGCTCGAATCTGGAGTAACACTACCTTCAACAGCCCCTACAACCCAAGGGTAAACTTCTGTTTATCTCACTTTTGAATGTAAATTACTTAGTATAGTTAATCAATTAATCAGTCAGTCAATCAATCAAATATTAAATATTATATGTCACTGACAGGCACCTTGTTGTGCATCTAACATAAAAGCCACAAAGTAACAAAAATACTGAAACAGATTCAAGCATAAAACTTGTGCATAAAATCACAATTAAAACCATATAAAGCACATACAGACACTCTCATCCATGCAGTTCTCAAAAGGATCTCAGTGCAAAATTGTAATATTACATTAATAGAAACTAGCTATAGGAATAATAAATATGTAATTAAAGAGTAATTAATCCTGAACAAAAAGGCTCAACTCAATGAGGACTGCATTCATTCATTCTTACATTTATAACCGTAGAGACAGGAATTCCTTCAACATTACCTCAGTATCGTTACCCCTCGACCCGAGACTAGCGGAGGGACATTCACCCTCTTAAGAGAGCAGCTGAACTGTGACTGTGCGATATTTAAAGCAAAAAAGCTCAACTTCAAGCAGCAGGGCACACATTCGCAAGCTGTTCAGGCGCACCACCACTCCACTCCACCAGGGGGCGCCAATACCTCTGCAGTTCTGCGCCACATAAGGCGTGAAGCAGGCCAGGCATTCCACAGCTCTCCCCTGTTATGAAACCGCTGCCTTGAGCGGGGGAAACTGCACCACACACAAAAAAAAAAGACACACAGAGCAGACCACATCTGTTTATTTGTGTTTGGAGAGCACGCGGAAGCATTTAGCACAGCCCCGTAAATATTTGCGTCACGCAAACTAGTGAGGTTTACTGTTATGAGACTGTTCTTTGAGTAGCCGTTTTCGGGGCAGATGGGTTTGGACCCATTCCCACATTGTCTTGAAAAGGTTGCTGCTCGATGTCTTCAGTGCCGCGCTGATATTGCACTTTTTCTTCACGTACGTTCCCACAGGAGTCCGACAGTAAGCTCACAATTAGGCCTTATTCATCACTGATGCGGTGGAAACCGTGCTCAGACTCAGGAAGTTCAGGTTCAAAGGCGGGGGTGACTAATCCCCTACGTAATCAAGCGGGCCACACAAACGAATTGCTGAAAAACTCATCTGTGGAGCAGTTGGCTCAGAACCGGGCGTAAGGTGGGTGGGGGAAGGGGGGCGGTAGAGGCTGGAGAGCAGACAGACAGCTAGGGACATTCGAGGACATTCAACCTGACGAAAGGGGGGGGAAAAAACACCTTGCCATTTTGTGGACGATGACAGAGCGAGAGGATCTTTTTTTAATCAGGAATCCGCTTCCAACATGTTTCTGAGGGCGCTTCCTGACAGGAAGAGCAATGAAAGAGCATCCGCGCTGGGTGAGAGGCTTTCACACCCTGCTGCCACACACATGCTGCTCGCGCTCTCACATCTGCTCGCCCTCTCGCGCCTGCTCACGCTCTCGCGCCTGCTCGCGCTGGCGTCTGCTGGAGCTAGCCCCAGGCAGCGGGAACCCACCCGGCCTCCTCCGCTTCCTCAGAAACAGACTCTGCGCCGATCATGCTGCGTCATGCCTCCTCGTTTCCAATAATGCCTTGCGTTACCTGGCAGATCAGACATCAATACCTGCTCCAAACCTGAATACGCTGCAGGGCTCTCTATTTTGGGAATCCTCACATCTACCGAAAACGAGAGTGCTAAATATTGAGAGTGCTAGCCAGTTCAGTCACACAGCGATAGCGGAAGGATCAGATTCATTGCCTGCAGGAAGCTCAGAGGCCCCTTAGGCTAACATGCAGCCCCAAAGCCCACAGCAGGGGCAAGCTGTAAGTACTACTGGTGTTAGCACCGGGCGATTCAAGTGGAAGTCCGAACATACACACGGCCCAAATGATGTAACCATGGCAGCAGCCGCTGCCCTGGAGCCTCAGGCAGCGTGACGGTGATAGCACTAATAATCGAGGCGTCGCCTTCACAGGACGACAGACGCGTGACTTATCTGGATCTCATGAGCTTTTCACATGTGTATACGACCAGATGATATGGTAACACAGACAAGTTTGCTGAAGGCAAACTGTTATCAACCAACCATAACCATTTTCTTGTGACCTTTTTTGAAACTATGCGCTTCTATCTGCAAAACCGCAGATCTTGTGTCACTGAGATATCAACATATCCATCTTCAAAATTAATCACATGGCTAAGTGAGAGCCAGCATTGTTACAAGTCACTGGGAGGAAATCTTCGGTATGCAATTTTGAGGGCACTATCTGCCTGTTGTTTTCAGACATCAGTGCTAGCCGGTGGCAGGTTCGCTGTTTATGTTCGCTAAAAGCTAAACTTTGGGTTATAATACATCATATTACGAGTACAAAACTGTGACACTTTAATTTTGAGTTAGCTGTGACTTTAAACACAACTGAGCTCCTCCCTCTTCCCGGGGATTGGTAGAGGGATGAGCTCCTGTGGTGTGATTGGTGGAGAACTAACCTCCTATGGTGTGATTGGTGGATTATTACACTGCCTCTCCAGTGCGTGGGCCCCTGGAAGGGGGCGAAACCTGAGCTCTCCCTCAGAGGTCAGAGGGACCACCCAGTGCCACACCTAATGCCCATAACAGACTGACAGGCCAGGGCCAAGTCTTCGCTAACCTGACCAGCGCTACTGCTTCTGCAACTTTAGGGAAAGCAGCCGTGAAGTTTAACATCTGGAGATTCGGAGTGTGACTGAGGCTGGTCTGCCAGGGCGGTTTACCCTCTCAAAGACTCATTACGAAAATAAAGCAAACAAAACCGCCGTACACTCCGGTTACACCTTGACCTTGCGCAGCCAGTGCTGCAGGGAAGCTTGTGTTTCACCAGAGCCTCCTCTACTTCCTGCCATGTGCTCTCCCACACTTCCTGTCTGCACTCACCTCTCTCCCTACAGCTCATGTGCCAGCAGTGGGTTTCGCTGCCATTGTCATCAATGTTTGACTCCCACCGTCTCTATCTATCTGTCTTTCTGTCTTTCTCTCTCCCTCTTTGTCTCTTTATGTCTCTCTGTCTGCTTTTCTCTCTCTGTCTGTCTGCACCCAAAAGTAGTGTGGGCCGGAAAACGGGACAGGCGACAGCCATGATGCAGAGACGCTGGGGAACGTGTCACATGACATGGTGGACCACACCGCAAAGGCCAAACCCCAGCCTTGGAGAGACAGCTGTGTTATTTGGAAGAATATCTCACATTCCCTTCCAGTAACAGGGTGTCACATGACTTCCTTGGAACCTCCTGACACGTGTGTCTATAGATTGCTGTGACCCTGAGTTATGGAGATCTTGGTACTCTGACTCCAGCCTGCTAAGACACGATCAGATCTTGTGCTGGGCGGGATACGGGACACGGGTCACATAAAACGCCGGCTTAGTGGATATCCATCCAGCCACGGATACAGGCAGAGGAGGACACAGGCCACAGAGCAGGCAGGCTGTGTAGAGCTGCAGCCCTCAGGGTCACACTCAATGGGAAACACATAACACGATGCATGGGTGTTTGAGTCACAGCCAAACAGAGGACAGTTCAGATGACAGCCTCCCTTAGTCAAGGTGCTGGTGTCCAAACCGCAGTGACCCAGCTCCAAGGGAGAGAGAGGCTAAACCACAGCCGGGCTCTGCCTTCTCCTGGAAGAGGATAACATGTAGAGAGTCAAGGAATCCTTCCCCTTTGAGGAGAGCAAAAAGTAAGCTGCAGGTTCGAGCTGCGCAGACAGGAAGGTGCAGGTTTGAGATGCACAGACAGGAAGCTGCAGGTTCAAGCTGCGCAGACAGGACTGTGCGGGTTCGAGCTGCGCAGACAGGAAGCTGCAGTCAGGAGGACGTCTGTGTGCAAGCTAAGGGGAATTTTAATGAGATTTCCCAGAAGAGGGACATCTGAGTCGAGCGCTAACTCAATTCTACACATGGCCTTCATCCAAGGACTCCGAAAGGCTCGTTTTCTGAAAGTTTTCATTTAAAATAAAGTACTCTGTGCAACGGCCAGGGCCTTGCCTCGCCTCCCTCTCGCCACTGTCTCCTGTATCCATGAGCGAGGGAGACAATCGTCTCCCACTCGTAATAAATGATCCCTACGCCTTGGGTTTCAGCGGCCAAGCCAAACCCAACAAACCACGTGCTATTCAACACTGGTGTACCACCCAGTCGACCCAATCTGGGGGTGTATCCAAACCCCAAGATAATAAGACATCCGTTCAGCCTAATGGCTTGAGAAAAAAGGCTATAGTATTAAAACAACAGATCAGCTGGTCTTTCGTTTACTTTGATGTAAAGACATCTTCTGTGGTGGATTTACAATCCTGTGTCCAAAGTTGAAACTGAAGTTAACAGACCCCACCTTGTCCCACTAACTCACTCTTCTGAGCAAATTAATTCACATCAAAGTGCTGCATGGTGTACATTAGGCTCTATGGCAGACTGTAATTGATAGTAAACTACATACCACACTGCATTATCCCACCGTATTCTCTCGCTGTATTATCAGGACACCAGCTACATCACGCTCATCGCTACCATGATGCCTGCTCCTCCATTTCTGTTTTGAGGTTGATTTTACTTAATCTCTCTCTGCTTATGACACAAATATATTTACATTTGTTTCAGATCTTCAACATGCACGCTTTTAAATATTTCATTTAACTGCAATGTGTGAGTGTGTGTTTTTGTGTGCATGTGTGTGTGTGTGCATGTGCGTGTGTATATTAGTCAGTGTGTACTAGCAAATGTTAATATGTTTTGTGTGTGTGTGTGTGCATGTGTGTGTGTATATTAGGCAGTGTGTTCATGCAAATGTGAATACGTTTTGTATTGTGTCAGTGTGTTCATGCAAGTGTGTGTGTGTGTGCATGAGTGTGTGTGTGTGTGTGCACGAGTGTGTGTGTGTGCGCGTGAGTGTGTGTGCGTGTGTGAGTGTGTGTGAGTGTGTGTGTGTGTGTGTGTGTGTCTGTGCGCGTGAGTGTGTGTGTGTGAACCTCAGCTGCCTGTTGCTGAATGAGTTACACACATTCAGCCACTTCTTCTGAAAGTTGGGAGAGATTTAAAACAGCAGAGTGTGCTTCTGAAGAGTGGGCCTAATTGCTGTTTTTCCACAGCTAATTTTAGCCTGCAGTACATTGTGAGTTAGCCTCTGCAGTGACTGGAAACACGTACATGAGCAGACAAAACAAACTGCCAAGGACAAGGCCTGGGCAGGAAGAAGCAGGCGTGTTTCTCCGGAGCGGGGCTGCATCTCTCTGATATGTCACATCCTCACAGGCGAGAGCCGCTGCGGTGAATCCAAACCCATTTAAATGCGTCTGTCTATAATACATCATACAACACCCATAAAAATTCTCCACTGACAGATGAGGCCTGTAGGTTGGAGTGAAGGCCCTGTAGACAAGCGGAGGATTTTCCACAGCGCAGGCGGCGGGCCACGGGCCGCGCGACCTGTTGTGGATCGCCCGTGAGAAACGTGACTCCTCGTCTTTCTCTTCTCTGAGCGCTTTTATGATCCCTCACTTCCTGCCTCTCGCCAGCACAAACGCCCACACACACACACAAACACACACTCACAAACGCATGGCACTCACCCGTTCTGATCTTAATTGGCACTTCCTTTCAACCCCCATTTCCTCACTTTAAAAAATAGTTCTTTTTTTAATCTTCGTAAGGCAAAAACACTATTGTGCCATTGAAAACTAAATATAATATCTGTGCAGACATTTAATACCCTTTAACGCCCCTTTGTGCCCTTAATTTGCTGGAACATTACACAAAGGTTCTGTTATGTTTGCAGCACAAAGGAGAGAACTGAAAAAACAACTTATGATATAACCTGATTCAAACTCATATCAGCCATGGAAAAGAATTCAGCATTGCTATTTATTATGCTGAGGTCTACTCCTCATTTTTTTAATGAAAATATTTCATGCATTCCTTGGATTTAATGCAAGCTTGAAATTCTCAGAAGCAGAAAGAGACACCTTATCCGACACGTGAGTTTTGCGCACGCATCAGATGGGTAGTGAGCAGGCTGCCCTTGCACCGCAGCATACGTCCATTAATCTGCTGGGGCTGCGATCGCGGAGCTTCCTGTTATGTGCTTTGCTTTAGCGATAGCGGCGCTCGGGGCAGCATGTGAGTACCGCTTTGCTCCAGATGTTCCGGCGCGTCGGACGCGCGGGCAGACAGATGTCCGCGTGTTGTCAGCAGCGGTAGGCCTACGATGGATGACCTCATTCATTTGCGCTGAGGGAAGGCTGGACACTTCCTTCCTGAGCACGGCAGGGACGTCCCAGAATACTACAAACACACACACCACACACACACACACACACACACACACACAAACACACACTCACACACACACACACGCACACACACTCACACGCGCGCACACACACACACACACACTCACACCCACCCACACACACACCCAGACACACACACACACACTCACATACACACACGCACACACACATACACACACACACACACACACACACACAAACACACACTCACACACACGCACACACACACACTCGCGCACACGCGCACACACACGCACACACTCATACACACACACACACTCTCTCTCTCACACACACACACTCATACACACACACACACACAAACAAACAGAACTTTTGTTTTACTTTTTTTTTACACTGAGACACTGACTAACACTGTAGTCATAAATCTACCCCCCACACAAACACACACACAAAACTTGCATTTACACATTCAATAACATAATTACTCATGCAACTCATCCACGCAGACATAAACAATGCACACACACACACACTCACCCCACACACACACTCACCACTTCTCACATTTGCATGTAAACACTGACTAATATAATTACTCACACACATTTCTTACACATACAATCGCGTTTCTATTTGAAGAGACCAGTCAGATTGAAGGAAAACAGGACACCCCACTACACTGTCAGCCTGGAGCACAGGAGCGGGTCCCAAACTGAAACTGATGATGACCTTGACCACCCCCGGGTGCCGGCTAGTCACAGCTTGCTTGCTAATTACGTATATTTTCCCAGTCCCATGTCAGAGGCTTAGCCAGATTAGGACAGACACAAGAGAAATACAGGAGGGGGAACAAAACACTGAAGTCTGGCACCAAAACTCTGCAGCTAACAGCACAGCCGAACTGTTCTGTGAGACTCCCTTTGTCCCTTGAAAGGGTACGATTTCATTTTTTTAGGCGAGAAGTTCTGAGTGCACACTCTCCAGCATGTGTAATAATGAGACTGAAGAATTTCGACTCAGGAAACAGATCAGTCTCAACAAAAGGGAATTTCCCTCTGCTTATACTTCAGAAGCTGAGGGTCTAAATCCTGATATTAACCTTCAGATGAAGGAGGCAGAAATGAGTCCAGTGATTTCTCAGCTTACGTTAATAAGCACCAATCCCCCAAAGGGTGATGATAAATACAGATTAACCCCAGCGATCTGAGCCGCAGTGCGGCGTAGCCCACTTTTTAAGATTTAAATCCACCACATCCTGCTAAATAGCTCCACAGGAATGCTGTTCCATGCCTTAATGTACACATTTATTTCAATCACATTACGGTTTCCTAACCCTCTACACATGTGTTTTTATACAAAGCACCTCTGTCAGACATGTTGGACCATTCACATCAATAAAGGCAGCATCCATTGGCAGAGAGGACCACATTGGTCTTTATATCGGCCAATCAGGTGCAAAGCTCTGAGACCTGAGGATGAGCAGAAATAACATTTACTGCTCATAAGAAATTACTGCTCATAGAGAAATATGCATACAGTCAAAATGGAGGAGAAAAAACGTATTCATGATTTCACACATGACATCATCATCACTACTTTCACACCTACGCTGTTGTGTGTATTTCTTTACTACAAATGAGTATACTACAAATATTTACACTGTGTCGTCCTGTGTCAACAGTCACATGAAATTCAAATGGCAAGTTTCAGGTACTTTGAATAAACTAGGCATTTATTCAAAATTCTGTTCTTTCTAAGACTTCAAATCTTAAACACTTAAAAGTCCCTAAGAAGCCTTTTCATGGCTTAACTTAGGCAGGCTATGAAGAAAGCTCCTCTTTATGTTACGTATGTTAGTGATAACATTTGTTTCATTATTACTGTGACAGACCCAATCCCATTGGCAGGTGCCGTTCTACAGGGAAAACAGATGGCTCTGCTGGGGACGTGACCACAGCAGGACTGGCTGGAGCTCGAGCGCAGAGCACACCACACTGAACACAGAGTACTAAGCACCTAGCACAGAGCACACCACACTGAACACAGAGTACTAAGCACCTAGCACAGAGCACACCACACTGAACACAGAGTACTAAGCACCTAGCACAGAGCACACCACACTGAACACAGAGTACTAAGCACCTGGCACAGAGCACATCACACTGAACACAGAGTACTAAGCCCCGAGCACAGAGCACATCACACTGAACACAGAGTACTAAGCACCTGGCACAGAGCACACCACACTGAACACAGAGTACTAAGCACCTGGCACAGAGCACACCACACAACACAGAGTACTAAGCACCTAGCACAGAGCACACCACACCGAACACAGAGTACTAAGCACCTGGCACAGAGCACATCACACTGAACACAGAGTACTAAGCCCCGAGCACAGAGCACATCACACTGAACACAGAGTACTAAGCACCTAGCACAGAGCACACCACACTGAACACAGAGTACTAAGCACCTGGCACAGAGCACATCACACTGAACACAGAGTACTAAGCACCTAGCACAGAGCACACCACACTGAACACAGAGTACTAAGCCCCGAGCACAGAGCACATCACACTGAACACAGAGCACTGAACACAGAGTACTAAGCACAGGGCTGGGGAGAGGCAGCCCTGCCCCACAGTAAGGCCAGAATGCGCAGATATCACTGCACACACTGATCTGGCACCCCGCCTTCCTGCCGTCAGCAGAATATCTATGAGCCAGTCATGCCTTACCCATGTGCCCCCCAGAGCCCCATCTGCAGCAGCCCTGCGGTCTTCACTGCATCAGCACCCTCAAACAGAGAGCCATCAACACATATGATGAGTCTTGCCACACTGGCAACCTCAGTATGTAGTGCATGCAGAAAGTTTTGAAGTTTTAATTGATGTCTATAGAAACAGTAACACGAAAAAAGACCCAGTGGAGTTATGGCCGTTGTGCCGGCTGCAGTGACTGAATGGGGTCGAGTGAGCTGCAGAGTATTGTTATTGTTGCAGGACACAGTCACGCGTGAGAGTCTCTCCCCAGCTCCTACGCCTCTTTCTGCCATTCTGAGCGCAGATCAGGACAGGTTTTCGGCAGGGCTGTGTGGAGGGGAAGGGGTGCACGCGCTGGGGGGGGTCCTGGCTGCTCTGGGCGCCCTGCCTGCCAGCCTCTCCCCTCTCAGGCAAGGAAATGCTTCACATACCGACACACAGCCCAGGCCAGGCGCTGTTCCGCTAGGCCACGCTACGCCTCGCCGCGCTCGCGTGGAGCAGCGGGATCGAGATGTCTGCCAGGACAGCGCTGCCTTATCGCTCTCTCACACTCCAAGCGCCAATGCACAGCTGCTCCATTATCGTCATCCATTATCGTCAATGGAGGAGCACTGGAGACGTTTCTCACTGCAGCAGCGACCGGTCTATTGTGTCCACATAGTAATGCATAATGGCAATCAAGGCCCCTGTGCTGCTCTCTCCATTTCTTAGCAATGGCGCTCCTTGCAAAGTGGAATGGCATGTTTATGCGTTCTGAGTAAAAGACCTCAGCAAACAAATACACAGTGGGGCCACCCGTTATCATCAACAGCAAGACTCGGACCTGGCTGACCGGACGCTTCTTTGGGGCTGGTTTGGGTGAACTGTGCCCCGTTTGCTCAGCAACAGTTTTTCTTACTGGATCTCAGCAGCAAAGACAGAACAACGCTGTACACCGGGGAGCAAACACGCAGCAGGAAGTGGAAGTGGCCTGAGCAGGAGAGTGTGAAGAGCGCAGTGCGCTTTCGGGGAATGACCTGGCCAGGTGCCACCTGCGCATGCTGACACACAGCGGCGACAGAGGAGCGAGGGACCGGGGGCCGGGATGACGTTCGCCACTTCATTTCATTATGTCAGTCAAAGTCCTGACCATGTGACAATGGGGCCAGAGATTAGTGCTTTTTTATGTAACAACTGCATAAATCCTCGGGGAAATGACATGCAGAATAATAAAAAAAATGAAATAAAAATAGTGACGGCACAGTCAGTCAGATCTGTGAATGATGCAGCCCAGCTGAGGGGGCAGTGTGTGAGAAACAAACCGGTTCAGACAGGTCCGTTCTGCAGCGGGAGTTGACAAGAAAGCTCGCCTGGACCAACGGCATGCCAGGACATCCACGACTCCTGCAGAGCTGCGTCCACAAGACCTGCTTCATTAGCAGTCATGCGGTTCCTCTTCTTGCGAGATGATCATGTCCAAAAACTAAACTGAATCATATGTACTGTTTTGGTTTCTCCCTCATTTATAATACATGCAGGTAAAAGGGCATCCCTACACAGCGCTGAGAAACAGCACTTCTGTGGCCTTCTAGAAATGTGTTAAACAGCACTACTGACTGCTAAGAAGTTTTTAAGCACTCGGCAGCCACGACCCTCCTCGTCTTTCAACAGTCTCTCTCGGGGGCCTTAAAAGAGAGTACAGAAGCCCACATTCACTGAGAGGGGAAAAGAACAGGCACTGCCACCTCCTGGCACGGATGGCATGGCCAGAGGTTCAACCAGTGATGGAACAGTAACATCCTACAAGAGGGGCGATGGGTTTCCACCGTATCACAGAACAGTGAATCAGAGGAGTCTGTGAAGGTAAACATACAAACGCACTGCTGAAAAGGGAAGGTCCACATGAAGCACACACTGCTATGAGCCCTAACTCGCCAGGCTTCACCCCAGAGCTTTCCCCTCTCACCCACCAGGCTTCACCCCAGAGCTTTCCCCTCTCACCCACCAGGCTTCACCCCAGAGCTTTCCCCTCTCACCCACCAGGCTTCACCCCAGAGCTTTCCCCTCTCACACGCCGCGGCGATCAGCTGCACAGGCCGATAACGCTAATTCAATTTTTTTCTAATCCATTAAATAATTTCGCTCAATTTTTCATTGAACTCCAGAGACTTGCAAAGCTGTGCTCAGCTGAAAGAATATTCCGGGTCACTGTGCTTATAAAGCATACGAGGGCATAGCTGCTGTGGCTGTGTGTGTGTGTGTGTGTGCGTGTGTGTGTGTGTGTGTGTACGTGTTACCGTGTGTGTGTGTGTGTGTGTGCGTGCGTGCGTGCGTGCGTGCGTGTGTGTGTGTACGTGTTACCGTGTGTGTGTGTGTGTGTGCGTGCGTGCGTGGGTGCGTGTGTGTGTGTGTGCGGTTATGTGTAAGTGTTACTGTGTGTGTGTGTGTGTGTGTGTGTGGTTATGTGTAAGTGTTACCGTGTGTGTGTGTGTGTGTGTGTGTGTGTGCGGTTATGTGTAAGTGTTACTGTGTGTGTGTGTGTGTGTGTGTGTGTGTGTGGTTATGTGTAAGTGTTACTGTGTGTGTGTGTGTGTGTGTGTGTGTGTGCATGTGTGTGAGCGTGTGTGTGTGTGTGTTTATATGTGTGTGTGTGAGCGTGTGTGTGTGTGTGTGTGTGTGTGTGTGTTTATATGTGTGTGTGTGAGAGTGGGTGTGTGTGTGTGTGTGTGTGTGTGTGTGTGTGTGTGTGTGTTTCTGACACCATCAGTCCTTCCTCTCTCCCTGACTGACCCCTAATCCCTTGGCTGACGCATATCATCATAGCAGAACATTCCTGAAAAACCAACCCCACTTATTCAGACTCTGCTGCTGCAGTTTCCACACAGTGGAACGAGGGCAGGGTCACCCAGGATTTGCAGGCCACAGGTTTCACTCTTATAATTATCTGAGTGTAAACGTCTAATTTAAATGTGGAATTATGTGTGCTATCAGAGCAGTCACACGGAAAACAAAAAAAAGCTTCCACCATCCAAACACGTCCCCATCTTAGCACACTGCACCCCAGAAATGCTCAGGATATTAATGCAAGGAGAGAATTTGCTCTCTGTGATATATTGAACCCTCAGGTTGCTCTTTGTAAGATTTATGGAACACATTTTTTTACCTCTCCTGCCATACCTTCCTAAAACTCAGCTCCATTCATCTCTTTGCTCTAGCATAGTGACCGCATAGTTGCACATGTACCTGCTTACCTGTTGACACCTTCTGAAAGTGTGCTCTTTGAATAGAACCCGGAGTTTCCATGACTACAGTCAATGAAGCACCTTAATGACCTGCATCTCTTTCAGGGCTCCTCAACTAATTCATGCCAAACTTACGGGATCCACAGAGATCCACAGATGTGTTTGTACACAGAAGCACAAGCCCATGCCCATTCATGTTCAGATATCACACAATCACAGTTCAAAACTTGAATTATCTTTTGCTACGTTCCCAGAATATTCAGTCATTCCGAGTAATACAGTTTCTCAGGAAACTTAGACAGAAATCTCTCACTCTATTTTCACTGAAATATGACTCAAACTGAAATAGGCTCACTTCCTGAGTTTGTGAAATGAAATGCTAAAAATGGCCCTATTGTGTTCCAAAAAAAATATAAAGTTGTGAATGTACAGTAGAGTTCTGATCTCAGTTACAGAGTACCACTGTCAAGCAGTACTGTCCCAAAGCCTGTTTTAAATGGCTGCTCTTGACCATGCAATACACTGGAAAATAAAATTGTTGCACCAAACAGTATTACTTCAAACAAGAAACTATCTGCATGGACTGTTGGATAGCTGTAAAATGTATTTGTTAATGTGAATGGAGCTGTCTCAACAATACCAAAACTGGGGCTTTCCAAAAAAAGCTGTTTTTGGAAATCATGGTCCGTATGTTTGGTCTGTAACGGAGGGGCAAGTGAAACGGCCTGGCGTGGAGACGCAGAGACCGCAGCAGGCATGAGAACTCCTCTGTGGCCCTGAGGAAGGTCTGTTATCTGGGAAGCAGAGTGAGGGGGCACTAGCCCCAGCCCGGTGATCCTGGGTCTGGCAGGGGTGGGGGCTGTTTGGCATGGAAACTGCGCTAATCTCCCAGCGGCACTGGCCCACGCAAGGATCCCACCCCTCCCTGCCCCCACCCCGTGCCCCCCCGCCCCCACACGCGATGCTCTGGAGACCAGACTGAGTGGGAGGTAATGCCGCTTAACGAACAGTGCTGGGCACCCCGAGACAAACTGCGGGACCCCAGGACCACAGAGCCTGCAGAAGCAAATCCAGTCTCTGCGACAGACACAAGTTCATCTACCGATAAAGCCCTCTGTCTCTAAAGCAAGTCAGGAAAAGGGAAAGTGGCTGAGCCGGCAGAACGCAAAAATTAGCTGAAAAGGTCACACAATGCGAGACTCAGTTCCCCTCTTGGTGCTGATTGGAGAAATTATACCCAGACAGTGCAGCACATTGACAGAAACGGGAAATAATGTCACTGCAAATCCGCAGCTGCTCGGCCCATGGAAATTCCACATCCAAGCCCCTTAACGGCATTCGCTATTTACTCCGCGGCCAGATTCCGGAGGAGATTTCCCACTCCTCCCAGTCTATCTTTTCCACCTCTCCCAAACCTGTGGGTGCTGGTTATCAGGCCAGGCAGCAGGGCGAGAGATAGCCGTGAAGGAGGGATGAAAAGGGAGATAGGCACGCTACAGGAGAGGCAGTCCCTGGGTGAGGCCGTGGAGAGCCTTCCCGACACGCCGCGGCCCGCTAACAAACGGCGTATTGTCTGCGCGGAGTCAGACGCTTTCCTGTTGAGCGAGAGAGAACTCTAAGCAGCATGCCTAAACAACATGTGATCCCCATTTAAATACTTTCCAGCATGATATCAGCTCCCAGCGCAGCCCACAAAAGGGTTCATTGTGCCCCTGCGCCGCGCTGAGCCGTCAGACACAGCGGCCAAACCCGGGCCGGGCCGGACCCTCCGATCGAGCCGGAGATACAGGCCCTCTGACCCGCCTGCTCTGACATCACACTAACAGGACAGAGTGGACCCCAGCCAGCCCACGCTTCCACAGGCCAAAGCGGAGGAAAAGGAAGGCCGGTGCCATTCCCCTTTCACGGGGGACATCCGCCCGTGTCCCTTCTGAATTGTCTCTACACACAGAGCTGCAAACGCTGCTCAGAGTCACCTGAGAGCGAGGAATGGCCTACACTACCTAAACACAGAGTAAAAGCGAAAGCCTCTTTATCTCAGCCATGGAGCTCGAGAGAGAGCACAGCACACCAGCCGCCCCATCTGCACAAACAGCAGTTAAACTATGCTAATCTATGCCAAGCTATTGCGGAAACCCTACAGAAGTAAGTGATTAATAATTTATAATAAAGAATTATTCAGCATTTTCCATCTGCAGAGTCAGATGGGGAACAAGGTTCAGTTCAGAGCTCAGACAGCTGGCGTCATGTGACTTCCTCTACCTCACCAGGCCTCAGCAGGTACTAAAGGTTATGAATACTCCGTCACGGGAGCGATGCTACTTGGCATGTTATATTCTGGGCCATATTGCCTCTGAGTGTTATAAAAAAGGTGTGTCAGTGTGTCAGATTCCACAGGGTGCGGCCAGGTTGCCAGCAGCGCTTGAGAGCGGGGTTTTTTGTGGACGGTGTTGAGTCACTGCAGAGCTGTACATGCAGGTCGCTCTACACCAGTGCATCCCCATCCCGCGGAGAGGAAAATTTATCCTACAAAACCTTTCGCCGAATTCCACCAGGACAATCAAAACGACCATCTCGCTGCCTCTGATTGGCTGAGCTATCTGGTATTGCCCTTCTGTTCCACAGCACACTACAAGCGTCCTCCACTGATAAGAGCTCCGAGCTCTCTACGCTAGCGCTGCCAGCATAAAGTCGTAACTGGGCTGAGACCGTATGCCGCCGGAGGAGCACCCAGCCCAGCGCGGCGTCCACAGATGAAGGTGCTGCTATACGGGAGGGCTGGAGATGATATCAGACAGAGCAGAAACGCATAAGCCCTGCGCTAAGGGCGCGGGGCCAGAGCCGAGCTCTGTGGCACTCTGCAGTGGCAGGGTC
Organism: Albula goreensis; assembly: GCA_022829145.1. Lineage (NCBI taxonomy): Eukaryota > Metazoa > Chordata > Actinopteri > Albuliformes > Albulidae > Albula > Albula goreensis. The sequence goes on along the minus strand of CM040748.1, from coordinate 1,491,216 downwards.
CTTTGTGTGCCGTTGAGTGGTCGAAGGCCATTGTCTGAGATTGAGCAGACGGCACAATGGGGCGCCTTATGTCACATCTCGGAGCGGCGGGCTGGGTATAAGGGCTTCCTCTGTTGGCTCGCAGTCTGTCACAATGTTAATTGCGTAAAGTTGCATTGCACAGAGGGAAAAGAAAAAACCACTGAAAAGAATATTTCTAGGAAATTATGGTAATTTAATTCTGCTCGGACTGTACGTCTTACTCTCCCCACTGCCTTGCAAAAGCATTAGAAAACAGATCTCTGGCTCTTATTATGTACATTTATTTACATTATTACAGAATTATTACTAAAAACCTGCCACACCAATTTGCGTCAGAAGAAATATGACCGACAGTGTTATGTGATCCACTGTCTTGTACTGGTACATGAAAACCAGCTTTGATTAATTCCAGAAGCTCTCATCAAACCGTCCTCTCTCCTCCCCTCCCAGCCATGAGAGTGTTCCGCAGTAAGACCTTTATAGCGTGTCTGTAAATGGCTCCTTTTTCGGCATTTTAACCTTGCTGAGAAAGGCATGATGGGAACTCATATTCAGATGGTAACGGTCATGACTGGACAGGCCCCTCCACATGGAGAGGCGGGCGCTGGCTGGCTGGGTTCAGGTTCAGGGTCTCCCTTGGAGGAGCTCCACAGCTGGGCTGCCTCCTCCAGCAGGAGGGCCGGACGGACCCCAGGGTCACAGCAGGGTGGGGGAGGGTTCATCCCTCCGCAGTTTCGGCTAAGGAAAACACAGACCCCCCCAGGGACATGAGCTAAGAGAAACCGCAGCCCTCTTCCTCCCAGTGTTTGCTCTACTATATGGGCGAGCTCTGCACCCTGCACCCTCTTCACTGCTGTCACAGAGCTGGTGCAGTCCAGCCCCCACCCCCCCCCCCCGATGAGCGACACACAATGCGTGACAGACAGGATGTTATGGGTCTCTCTGTAAAGTGCTTTAAAGACCTCTCTTAACACAGGGTGACCTGCATCCATTTCGCAGGAATCACGTTCTAAGGAAAACAGCTCAGCTCAGCTGTCAGGAGGATCCGTAGTGCTGAGGTAGTATCTGCATGGGAGCGTTTCCACATAGACAGCTAACAGGACAGATTCAAAACATCGATTACTTTCCCTTTAACGTCTCAGTTGACAGTTTCAAGCACGGCGGCCTAACCCTCAAACGAGCAAGGCCGCCAAATTCTGCCTCACCCCCTCCACAAGCACAGAGACACGTCACTGTTTTTTCCCATGATCCACCTGGTGCCACCAGCGTAGAGCCCTTACATCACCTCCACAGAACTCAGGCCTGAGCCCAGAGATGACGAACGGATAATTATGGACACGACTGGCACGGCTCTCCAGCGTGACAGCGGTGGACACCTGCTGGAAAAGGGGCCGATTTCACAGCAGCAGAAGCGCCCGAGGTGGACCGGATCCACCCAATCAGATTCGAGCCCAACGGAGACCCAAGCCAAGCTGACGCTGTTCTCTCATCGACCAGGAGACAGAATGCAAAGCAGCATTCCTTACACAAAGCTAAATGCTGAAATGCAAAAACCTCCCTTTTAAGCACGTATAACATTTCAGCCGGAGGACTGCCTGCCCTCCTGCAGATCTCTCGCGCCCAAGCCACAAGACTTCCACGTCTGAGGGATCATGTGATGGGAGGGCGGTGCGCTTTTTTCAGACTTAAACACAAGTCAGGAGACGGGTCAAGACGGGGCCATCAATTCCATAAGCAGCTTCGCCTCGTCGGTGCGCTCCCCAGCCTGATGGCTCCCGCGTCTGACGCAACGAGCAGTGACCTCGCTACGACCACGGCACAAACTGCTCAGATATTATTACTGGCATTCCGGAGGTCCACCTACTCCCATTGGAATGGCACTCCACCCCAACTACAGAAACAAAACAGCACGAAACACCCCCCTACTCCCACTTTAAATTGGGAAGGACACAGAGCGGGTGTGTCACTGGTCTTGTGACTCTTCAGCCGATCCTGACATTTCTCAGACTTTGAGAACCGCTGCTCAGCCCAGTCCAGAGGAGACCGCAGGAGCAGGTAGGGAAGCGCAACACATCTCACAGGCAAATGAGCGCCTTTAAGCAAACATGGGTCTATAAACCCCACACACAAACGGAGGGGACCGGCTGCCTTCTGCGCCAAAGATAGCATGCGAGAGGCTGAGTGCCTATATACAATCAGTCCCTCACCCTCACTCTCCTGCCATCCCATAGTATATTACCATGACAGAGCCCTTAGCCCCAGCCCGTGCACAGGGCAGAGGAGACAGATTGGACCCTGCCCAGGTGCTCATGCACAAAGACACACTTCACATAACAGGTTCCCAGCAAGCTTTTGAGTCAACAAAAGGCTGACTGGTTCCCCTACGACTGGATGACGAATTGTTGTCGATCCGTCTGCAGCACTATCATTGTTTGAGTGGGGTAATCCCTTTTAAAAATACAATGTACACATTGGCCGTACATCAAAGCCTTCATGCAATGTTCGGAGCCGCTGAGAGACTGGCGGGAGTATGTTTTATTTTGAATATATTTAAATACTATTTAAATCATAACCTGCTGTGAACCCCACATCAGTTCAGTGACCATGTGACCAACTACTGCAACTTCACCTGTTTATTTTTGTACAAGGATCTACCTGCATCTCATACACCTGTGCACTGTACAGTGAGCTTTTTATAGCAACGATTTACATGTAGAGGCACACATAAGCATTCTTTCTTCAGGGTACTGAGGAGTTCGGCTCAGGATGTAGGGAGGAAAACCCTTAATATAGACGCACAGAATGCAAAAGCGAACAGTTGAAGATTCAAATGAACTCTGTGAATTGTGAGTTATAGTTTTGAGCGTTTGCAAGCATGTGACCTCAAAGCTACAGGGCAACAAAAGTCCCTCCTTTTTTTCCAAGCTTAAAAAGACAAATGTCCTAACCGCTGAATGCCGTGCTGATGTTCTGCCCGACAACACAGTGGCCAGAGGATTAATGAAATCCCTGATCATCAAGGATCAGCGCAAATCTTGACCATTTTTCCTCCCTCTGCGGCAGAGCCAAAACAATCGGCTTTGAAAAAACAAAAAAAAAAAAAAAAACACAATACGTATTAAAACTTGTGCTCCATGTGAAGAAACCGGTTGAGTTTCCTCTCCCACTCCAGGGACCCCACAGGCAGAATAAGACAGCAGGGCCATTTTAAGACTTCCTGACAGGGGACCCTTCCTGATCTTCCCTGGGATCCTCAGTGAGCCCCCTGACACACGGGCGGGGGGAGGGGGGGCCCGGGGATGGGGGGGCCTGGGGGGGGCGGATGCTGGATAGCCGCCGGGTCCAAGCTAAGGGAGAGCGCACGCCTCCTTCTCAGGGGCACAGAAATAAACCTGCCACATTACGTCACCGCTAATTTACACTCCCACTGAAAACAAGTCAAGGCCTGCTACCGGTCGCCCTCCGAGACGTAAAGGGAGAGGAGAAGCTGGCACAATCAGCGGCAGGGCCCTCACAAAACAAGCTGCAAACAGGAAACGGGCTCAGTAGGGCCGAGAGAGGCTTCCTTTGAATACCCCCAGCCAAAGGCTCCGCAGAGGGGAGGGAGCACTGAGCGTACACAAAAAACCCCGGAGTCACAAAAGCCAGGCCTCCGCAGAGCGGCAGGAACTGAGGCCAGCAGAGGAGCACGGGCACACAATGTTTCGCAACCGGGCTGTTGTGAAACCGAAAGAATTTTACATTCTACTTCCAGCTTTCCATATGATGTCATAAACCTCTCTTTTTCCCCTACCTGAGCACCAGGTGGATGCATACTCAATATTACTCAAGACCTTAATAATATTTACCGTACATTACTGAGATATATTCCTGAGTCATTTTAATTAGGTCCTGCTCACATCAATAGCCAGGTAATATGCAGAGAAAAACCTAACTCATAGAAAGGAGGACATTAACACTGTCAATCGCTAAGGAGTACTGTGTGAAACGATTATGTCGTACTTTAAAAGCCAACCAAGATATTTCTCCACACACACCAGCGAGCACAAAGCTCACCAAACCTTTAGGTTACAGACAATGGGAAGGAATGGAGGAGGTATTTTAGGCATGCAAGCTCCTGATCTGTTGTTGATAAACGCCCATACCAATCATCTCTGACACAGTTTGAAGTCCAAATCACACCCACATGAAAGCTGAGTGATTCAGCGGGTGAGACCGCTCGGCTCACATGGAGGTCAGGAGCCGTTCCCCTGCTCTGAGCAGGAATACTCTGTCAGCTGCCTCCCTCCTCGGGCCTGCTCGTCCGCCTGCGTCTGCGGGGCTGGTCTGATCTGCTTTGAATGAGCGCAGCCGGCATTGTCTCCAAAGTTGCAGGTCGAGTCGGTTAACTCGAGCAGCATGGGAAAGAAACATTGTTGCCTGTTCTTATTTTTTTTTTCCTGCTTGAATACCAACGTGCTTGCTCATGTTTGAAGATGCGGAAGGCTGAGCGTACAGCGGGGAGGAGAGAGCCAGACGCTGGAGAGCAAACCCCCGCGGCCGACACAAGGCCCGCCACACGCAGAGCCACACCACAGCTCCAGCACAGAGACCCAGAGCGTGGGTTTCCTCTGTCCCTGCGGCTTACTCCGGTCGGTACGATTGTGTGGAGGCTCTTTGTGTCATGGTGGCTGAATGATTTAAAGGACCATGTGCTGAACAGACAGGGGAGCCACAACCCCCCCCAATCTCCCGTCTACCGGCCCCCCAAACTCCAGTGGTGCTTCAGATCAATGCGGGACATAGAGAGAGCAGCCGGGTTCACATAGCACACTGGGATTTCATTAAATTTAATCCTTATTAATAATATTCCTGGAATAATCAATAATTCATCCTTTTCAGAAGCTCATAAATCAGGAAAAGGTTATTAGGTAAGTTCAAAAACCCCAGAATGCAGACTAGATTTACAGAGTCAAAGCAAACTGATAAATCTGCCCACATATGGTGCCACTTCAACTCAACGTTTCCAGGAAATCCTTCTTAAGGGCTGGCATTTGGAAGCTCTGAATAAACAGGAATACGAGTAAAACGACAATAAAACTACGAGTGAAACTATAATACAACTCCTGTCAAGTACAGGCAGTGCATCAAATGCCAATGCTAGTGCTCCTAACGTTGGAGAAGGCAGACAGTATTTGTTGGCGAGGCACAAAGTTCCACGTCAGAAAGACAAAAAAGGAGAGGGACACGTCCTCACCACTTGCAGTGCTAACACAGACTTAGCTAAAACAGGCCGCAGGGCTGTGTGTGGAGGTCAGGGGGTTTGTGTGGCAGTGTGGATTGGGTAGAACAGTAAACACCATTGGGGGGGGGGTCACTCTAAGGACCCCGCGAGTGAGGCTCGCCCCAAAACAAAACAATACAGCGCGCAATTACAGTGCACTGCTGCCGGCCAGATAGGCCTACAGGCCAAATCTGCACCAAGGCACACACACACACACACACACACACACACACACACATGCACTCACACACACATGAATACTCACTCTCACACACAAACACACACACACACAAACACACGCACACACACACGTATACACTCACACTCACACGGTTCCAGAGCTCGATGAGTCCAACCCAGAGTGACACCCACAACCCTGCAGCAGCCAGGAGATTCCACCTGCTGCCTTCACTATAAATCTTGAATCTGGGCTCCAGGCTTTTCCTGAGTGCCCGCTCAGAGTGGCATCATTTTAAACTGCCTTCCACAATGCCAACAACACCACGGCTCTATGAGAGATGTAACCGGAAAGGGAGGGGCCATCTTAATGGCCATTGTCACATGACAGGGAGAGTTTGATCAGCCCTGTGACGTCACACTGAGAGAAGCCCACACCAGGGCATAACTTTGCAGCAGAAGCGAAAGCTGCAGCGTTGCCAGCGTATGCTCCAATCCTGTTCGCCCAGGTGCGTTTTTTTTTTTTTTTTTCCAGTGCCAACATTCACAGCATCATCTGGAAAAAATGTGCAGATGGCATCGCCCGCTGCCCTCTCATTCCTGGAATAAAATGAACAGAAATAAGGAGCACAGCATGACCGATCTGTATCCCATATCGCCAGGTCTACAGCAGGCCACAGGCGGAATCCCTGCTAGATCACCTACGTGTAGGCCAGTGCTTGGCTCCATAATGAAAGCACAAAGCATTTTTTCATTGTATGTAATTTTCATTCCACACCAGTGAATCATGGTGAAAGCTGCACACTGTCCCAGCCCTCACCTCGCCCCCTCCCCCCCGTTGTGTCATCTCCCCCTGAGCACCAGAGGCCATGCGCTCCTGAACTTTAGGTGGCCTTTCTCACCATCTATGAGTAACACCACCCAGGTCTCACATCGGCTCTCTAATGACCCACTTACACAGAGCTTGCTTTGACATGGACCACCCTGCAGCTTCACACACAGACAATACAAAAACAACATGTTGTCTGGGTAGGAACATGACATATGTACTAGGCCACACCAAATAAAGACCAGATACTCTTGTCCTGCAGCAAAACTAAAACATCCTCTAAGTAATTACACTTTTTAAAGTTTAACTTTAAATGCTAATGAATTCAGACACACAACACTAGAGAATCTGCATTTAATTGTGAACCAAACGTTCCTGACTTTATCATATTGATGGCTACCACTATAAAAGTACCAGTGCTGGCGAATACAGTGACGCACAAACAGTAGACCCGTATTTAGTGATTTGGTGGCCTCACAGTGAGTAATGGGTTGAATGATTAGAAAATGTGAGTGGGGCGGCTGTTCTTGAGGGGCACATATCACTCAGAAATAACAAACATATTTCAATGAACAAAAAGGTTCACTTTAAAAGGCGGGAGTGAGCCACCAGGGGCCGGACCCGCTCGGAAAGGTCTCTTTGCAAGGCAGGAAACAAAAACAAGCAACTGGACTACCGGTCGTGTTGCCTCCCCGTGCGAGAACCCTGTAAAACGAATTATGAGCGGCAGTGCAGATAAATCACTGCGATCTGTAACGCGCACAAACTTAAATGACTCACAATCTAGAAAATCACATCAAACGCAAAACATTCATCTTAGAAAATTAATTTCCTCTGATAGGCTTAGTTATAAATTTATTATAACGTAAGGTTGAGGAAACAGTTAAATAACTTTCCCAGTATTTAATCACATAGGCTATTCTTTCTTGTATTTCACTGGCAAGACATTTCAATTGCAGTGAAATATTTTTAGAAATATTTATTCTTAAATTGTATATTTCATAATAACGATTTTATGTCTCCTCTCCACTGACTATAGGGCTGGCTAGATTAATTACTGCAATGAATGAAGAGGCGTTCCATACTTCACGGCTGGTTAACTAGCTAGCTTCCTACAGCAACAAGCAATGAGTATGTACTTTCGCCATACATTAGTGTACAAAATACCAGCAAAGCTAGTTATGTAGATGCGTGCATTTTTCACGGCAAATTCTGATAACTTGACATTTTCTACGTCTTGAGTAAGTTGCTAAACAAAAAAAATCATTCGATAATTCTTGATGTTTTTCTTACAGTATACTAAGTAACATCGAGACTGCTTAAAATATCTGTTCGAGAGGAATTGCCCCAAATCGTTAACACTTTAAGTGATCTTATTCTCAGATTTACAACTAAACCAACTCAGCAATAACTTTTCCGACTAAGAAAGCGTTTAATTTGAACAATCTGTATACAATAACCTCCTTCTTTAAATAAATGAACGTAATCCTAGCTATAACTACATAATAATTTCCATCCTATGAAGGGATGACAGCTGGAAGGTATAGCCGAATATTACAGTAGCCGTTGCATGTCTGGGAGGTTGATTATTTGATAGCTGGATAGCTAGCTACGGGAAACAACGCATTGAAACAAATGGCTACGTTTGTTTTGGCGTAGAAAGTAATATTAGCTTTCAAAAGTTGACAAGCAAAGCAACAAGAGAAATCAACTTACCCTTGATTCAAATATTCAGGTCTTCTACTGCTGGCTATAAAAACACGACCCGGCTTTCACGTGTTCAGATCCTGTTTGCTTGAATATAATATGGTGCTTCTTGTGTCACTTCATAATCAAACTGTAGAACAGCCAGCGGAACGATGTAAAAAATCGGTATGATCCCAATAATGGTAAAAAGACAAAAATAGTCTCAAAACACAGGCGATCGAAATGCTCTAAAAGCGCAGACGAAATGACATGTAGACATTCCGGGAACTTGCTGATAGGGTCTTCTGTTTTTACCGTGCAGTGCCCAGCGCATTCCCACACAGCAGCCGAGGCTCCGCCGGGATCACTTACTGACTGTGTGTACTTCAGTTTCACGGACCGAGAGTCCCGCCCACTACACAGAAAGACAAACTATCGGCCGCAACGGTTGAGCGGCTGTCAGACGCCGCAGCCAATCGGCGTGGCGACTCGAGGAGTCGAGCCTGACCCTCCGAGGGCGGAAATAAGCGCGCTGGCGACCACTGTGCAGAGATGAGAAGAAGGGACCTTTTTTAAGCTTCGGAACACAAGAAACTGAGTCATCGGACTGGCATGAGTTTTTCAGGAATGTAACCATGCAGCGCACAAGGAAGAAAAGTATTGTTATTTGAAAATACATGTCAGTATAATTAGACAGCCTTGTGCTGTATAAACTAAATTTGGCACACTATGCGCAGTGCTTACGCATCTACACCTGCACATATGTGAAGTACAGATAGAATCCTCATTGTCCCATCTCTGTTCCAAACGTTTCCACCATTCACAAGTAGTGGGCATGCTATTTATAAAACGATTATACATATGAATGAGCCGTCGTATTAGAGTGAGGGAGAATAATGCCTTAGCTTTCCTTTCAGCAACGGGATTAGACATCTGTCCACACCTGGAATTATATAAATTATATAAAAACATGTTTTCTTCTCAAGAACCAAAATCGTCAACAGAACAAGTGTGAGTTTTATTAAAAGATAAACCAATGGCTAAAACATGCAAAAGACATATTAGTATTTCTGACGCAGATCAAGAAATTAATCTCTCAGTTTTCCAAATCATATCAATAAAGACACCTGCAGTGCCTGACATCTGGCATTCAGCCAAGGGGCTTACACAGCAGTGACACTGGCTAAGATAGTAAAAAAAAAAAAGAGTGAACAAAGCAGAAAGCCACACCTGTGTGAGACAGCACAGCATGACTGCAAAGGTGAAAGAGGAAGGGACAGGAGTGAGCAAAGGGCTGCTCCAGGTGCTTTGAGTGTGTCAGCCGCTTTCCCGTTCCGTGATTCCTCACAAGATCACGTTTAACAGGCTCAATAGACTGTGCTGGATTCGCCTCTTAGACAGAACCTGTTACTGGCGTTTTTATCCGCTGGTTTCCTGCTGTTGACTGTGCAGTACAGCAGAAACGCCATCGGCTGCTTATCAGATGCTATTGTGACCGCACAAACATATGCAAATATTGCAACACAAACATAGGCTTACTTACTTACCTATCTGCATTAATTAATTATTAATGCGGATAAGTAAGGTGGGTTATGGTCTGAAACCACCTTTTCTATGATATTTTCATAAAATATTGATATTTTCAGTTTCTACATGGAACCTTTGCCCATATCCTGAAATGGGATCAGGGTTATGTTTTTTAAATTATAATGCCATGTGACTATAAACATATGAGTAGGATGTCATGGATTTCTAGTTTGTTCATCCATAGCCAAACATATACCTGTGCATTGTTTAGGGATTTTTAATTCTATTTTTATTGTGCGAGCATTTTACTGTCAAACTCTTTTTGGAGTTTTTCAGAAGACTTCAGTGTCCTTAAAAAGGGATCATAGCCAGATGAAGGTTAAACATGATGCATGAAGATGTGAGGTCTAATCTCAGCCAAGCAGCCGGCCTGCTGCAGGGCATTATGGGAGCTGGCCGCTGTGCTCCGACGTGACTGCACACCATCACCGTAGTAACCGTGGCGGGACTCACACCCCCTGAACAATGGGCTGAATGAGGGAGGATAGCATTAATCTAGTGAAACAGGAAAATAGCGGCGTTTGTCAGGGCATGAAGGTGCCTGCATCACGGCCACAGAGGACTTTCCCACCATGAAGGGTGCTGAACTCAGAACGTCACAGAAAGAGGAGAGAGAAGTCATAAAGTGCGCTAGAGGGAAATTCTCAAAGTTGAGGGGCTGCTGAAGTAGATAAGATCTTAAAATATCACCTGGCCTGCTATAAAAATAGCGGCTCTTTCAAGGGCAGCGGTGCGTGCCCTGCTCCTGAGAGTGCCAGGAGAACGCCTCTGACGGAAACACGGACACACCGCAGTGAAGCAGAGAAACAGACGGCGTCGATTTAGCAGGCCTCTCTGCAGCTACTGCTCCTCACAACGCGATCTGCATTCACCACAAAGACATGTTATCTGCGTGTGCATGATCTTCCCTCCCAATTGCATAAAACATTTCTGAAATTCCTCCTGCAGTGTGGCCAGTCTTCCTCAGGGGAATTTCCAGCGCTGACTTCAGACTCATTCCAGTGCTTGGCTGGATCTCCCTCACGGTTTCCATCAGGGGAATCTTGTTTCTGTAAGCCAGCCTTTCTCAGTGGCACACACTGTTTCCCCATTAAGTCCACCCGTGTGGGGTGATTTGTGAGTTGCTGACATCATCCTTTGCTGTGTTGTTCACATGCGTGTTTTATCGGCGCGTGTTTTTCGCCCCGCTGCCAGAGGCTGTTAAAGACGTTAGAGGAGGTGAGTGAAATCTGCATGTGCCTGGGAGTGTAACCTTTCTGTGCGAACGCAGATTTACGATCTCTGCTCAATCTGTAATTCATAAGAGATACCACGGCCATAACATTTCATTCGCTATTCTAAACACGCTCCACTATAATTGTGACTAGTAGGTACATGACTGACAAATTCATTCAACGTTACATTACCACATGTCTTTGAATGAGGCCATTCCACCTTATCACAGAAGGATATATCTATGTACAGTTATGTAATAAATGTGTAAAAATGTATGTTTTCAAATGTATGAGGTTACCTGTCCAACAGTCTATTCATACGGAAGGCTTTTACAACTGCTCTGTTAAATCACCATTAAATGATGGTCTGGTCATCTCTGAACACAGAGAAAGTTATTTCTTCCAAACTTTAACAAAAGATTTATGAATGAGTTTCAAATGACACTACAACAATGCACTTTATACACAACTAGCACAGAGGTATGATAAATACAGTATATCCCCCAATGAGAGAAGCACACATCCATCCTGCAAAGCTCGAGTGGTCATAAAACTAGTGTGAGTTAGCCGTGTTGATCTGAGCCGTGTTACCAGCAAGGCCTGTGGGTCCAAAGATCCATCACCTTTCTGCTGAGTCAATCTGACACTGCGTTTACGGACCATCAGCCTCCAGTCAGCACCGGGCTCCAGGGCTGCAGAGGAGAGCTCAGATTCTGTGGATACTCAGTGGGGATGGTGTGGGTGTCCCATGGCACACATATTCTGTGCAACACTTACGATACACAAATACAATAAAGCAAAGCAAAGCCATGTACACACAAACACAAACACACGCACAAGAAGATATACCGTATGTGTTAGCTTTTTGATATTTATTTAAGTCATTTTTTGTTCTTTTTTCGATAGTTTTGTTTTGGGGAGAAATTTTCCCCAAAGTCAGAAAAGGCACACAAGCACTCACAACCGCAAGGATGGCCAATAATTCACACTGAAATGTGTTAATCGACACCTGCATCTTTACAGTTGCATGGCCAAATATCATGGGGTTGACCAGTATTATCTGCTGAAAAATGGGTTTTTCCTGGCCGCGCCTACATTAAGCTCCATGATTTCACTCCTGTTATTGTTCAAGGGCTTGGCTTTCGAACAATAAATCTGAAAACAAAGTTTTCTCTGAACGCACCAGGAATACTGGCTGATAATCTGAGTGTCTGAGAGAAAGCCGCTTGGCTGCACTCTAATGATACCCAGCTCCATTATCTCACATAGCCGCCTCTAATAGTGCGGCACACTTTCACAGTCAGGCCGCTGAAAAAGTCACCAAACAGGCATACGGGTAGCAAAGCGGAAAAGAAAACAGCTTATTTTTCAGATGGGAGCATTCCACAAAGGACATGAAAAGAGAGCACATTTTTCTTTCTCAGGCTGAGCATGTCCGCATGTGTGTGAGTGCTAAAGAGCTGGCTGCAGTGCGCTGCACCAACACACAGGAATGCTGACGGAGGACAGCAGAAAACAGAAGGGCTGGGCCTGCGTATGGAAGCCATTACCCTCTGACCTGGATCAGACTGCTAGAGACCGGTCTGAGGGTCTGCACCATACCTGAGGGTCTGCACCATACCTGTGCGTCTGCACCAAACCGGCAGGGCTGCACCAAACCAGCAGGGCTGCACCATACCTGAGGGTCTGCACCAAACCTGTGTGTCTGCACCAAACCAGCAGGGCTGCACGAAACCTGTGCGTCTGCACCAAACCGGCAGGTCTGCACCAAACCGGCAGGGCTGCACCAAACCTGCGTCCAGGACCCATTGGCCATTGCTATCACCAGCCCGTATGCAGCAGTTACCGTGGGTTACCGTGGGGTCCCATCCCTTCCAGCAAAGCTCTGGATACTTATCGCACTCACTGCACTCTCAGTCACCAGCCCATATGCAGCAGTTACCGTGGGTTACCGTGAGGTCCCATCCCTTCCAGCAAAGCTCTGGATACTTATCGCACTCACCGCACTCTCAGCTCTTCTGCTTATCCCTACTTGGGCCTGCAGCTGCCATGCAGTTCAGACCTGTATGTGGGATTTTATGTAGAAAGCAGAGCATGAAGTCTGTCAAAGTCAGCTTGAGCATGGCCCAAACAAACTGAGATCTGGTGGTCAAAAAAGGTTTGGCCTGTGGGAGAATGTGAGTTTTCACATGGCGACAGAGGGATGTGTGACTGAGGTCGTATCACTATCCTCAGAGTTATGGACCTGGGTCATACACCTACACCGGGGGCACAGCGCCATCCCATAAATACATGCACCACCTTACCAAACTGTCACACACTGGAGCTGTCACACACACACACATCTCCACTGCCTGTCTCACGGACTGCTGTACCTGCCACTGACATTGCCATGCTTCAGTCAGGCTCAGGTTAGGGAGCCAAATCTATCCTCAATAAATGCAAAAAGATGAGTAATACTGCACACCTATGTGCATAAGCTGAAACAACCATAATAATTGTCCCTTTCTTTGTCTTGCTCAAAGATAACCCGGACATGTGACTGGAGGCCCCTGGTTTGCAGGCCTGTTTCTCTGAGCACTTCTCCCCGAGGCTCCAGTCACTCACTTCTGGCTAATGCAACAAACACATTCACTCCAAACCCTTGGCTGCAGGTGACCCCACTGCAGCATACAGTTTAAGGAAGTTTTTTTTTTCTGAGACATGCGGTAAAGGGGAGGATCAGAGCAGCCCGAGGCTCGGTATGGGTCTGCACACACAGAAGCTCCCTCTGATCTCAGCTGTCCTCTCCGCTCCACGCTTCATTAGCCACAAGGCTTTGATCCATGGCACTGCCGGCACAGTGGCCACAGTCTGTTAGCCTGGCAGTGTGAGCGAAATCAGGCCTGACTGCTGCAAATTCACTATCCAGAGCTCCCTGACTGAATCTAAACCATGAACCCTCCAGAGCTCCCTGACTGAATCAAAACCTGAACCCTACAGAGCTCCCTGACTGAATCACTGAATCTAAACCTGAACCCTCCAGAGCTCTCTGACTGAATCACTGAACCTAAACCCTGAACCCTCCAGAGCTCCCTGACTGAATCTAAACCCTGAACCCTCCAGAGCTCTCTGACTGAATCACTGAACCTAAACCCGAACCCTCCAGAGCTCTCTGATTGAATCACTGAACCTAAACCCTGACACTTGAGCTGTCCCTTGCGACAGAGCTAATACTGGAGGGACACTCTGCCTCTCCACACCCCCATATGTACCCAACCTCCTCCCAGCCAGGCAATCCCTGTCTGCTTGACGCTTCGCCAACTGGCAGGTGTCTCCAATCAAAGACTTATGTCACAGCGAGGGGGGGGGAACTGCAGCTGTGGGCACTGCCAGTGCTGGGTGACCAGCTCGGTCCTCAGGTTACAACAGAAGAGCCTGTAGCGCAGTGTGTGTGTGTGGGGGGGTGCAGGGGTGATTTTTTGGGATCCTTGCGGGTCCCCTGAGCAGGCCAGGAGAGGGTTTAATCTCCACTGTCACAGGGATCGTTTTTTGGAGAATTTTCCTGCTCTGTGCCACACAGCTGGAGCTGGGGTCGGTGAGTGCTGGCTGCAGGACCCGGCTGGCTTCCCGCAGGAATGCGACTGACCTTGCCCTGCAGCAATACGGACTGGAGCTCCTGCTCAGGTGAACCATCGCCATAGGAACCGCACAGGTGAGCACTGCAGCTGACCACAGCACCCAGCTTGGCACTGAAAGTCTTTAACTACAATGGACATGGTGGAAAAAAACTCCTGACTGCACAACTAGCACTCGATGCTACATCTAAAACCTGTCTAGGAAGCGGCCAAATGTTATCTTTGGTTTTCTGTCAGGACTACATTTGTTTCCAATCTTACAATGGTCTCTTGGGGTGCAGTACATAATTCTTTACTTTGTTTACCTACTAAAGAGCATTAATGACAACAATGGCCCACAGAACAGAAACACATGCTTTCTGCAGGAAGTGATTTTTTCCTCCAAACAATGTGTTCTATTTTTCGGGGAGCTGGTGAAACGTCAACATTTTGAGGTTTAGAAGGGAAATCTAAAACAATACATGGAACGGGGGAATCAGCACGGACAATCATGAAAGTTTTCTCCAGCTCTCGCTCGGCTCGGGAAGCTTGGCAAGGGAGCGGGCTAATTAGCCGATCCTGAAGGCGGCCTTTTCTGAGGCCTAAACAAAAGCCACATTTCCCTCACCGCTGAGCATCACAACCACAGCGACTACACCTACACCAAGCCCCGCTGACTTTTAACTTGATACAGCTCCATCAATGACGCATTCTTGTCGAAAGGTCAAAAGTATTGCATAGCACATAGTCTTATCTGGCCACTTCTGAAATACATCAAGACAGAGAAGTAGAAATCTCACTGGGGTATTTGCAGGATTCAAAGAGAGGGGGTTCTCTGATACACTCCAAAGGAAAATGAGTCACTTAATTAAAGGCATTTTCTCGGTCTGTTGCTTTGCTTTTGCCCTTAAAATCCAGGCTCTAATTAAGGCAGACTGCAGCCAGATTATCGGCGAAGGCAGACTGAGAGCAGGAATAAAATGTTGCTAATGAGCTGGAGGTTTAGCTGGGGAGGAAGAGTATGGACAGAAGCAGAAGCCCATGTCTGAAAGCATTACGACGATATTGTGTACATGCATAAAAAAATTCTGTAAGCAATATGAACTGTGTCTATGGTCATGTTGTGAATCTTAAATTACAAAAAAAATGCAACTTCCACCAAAGTAAATAACATTGAAACTTTTACTCATTGAGAAACATTTGTGACGCATTCTTCCATCCCTAATTTAGAACTGCCAGTTGTGCCTTTGTGAGTCATAACTGCCACCTGCACCTGTTTAGGAGCTCTGCAGCTCACGCATTATGCACTGCTCATCCATGCATCTTATGCGCATGCACTGCTGACCCCTGCACGCACATGCACTGCTGACCCCAGCACGCACATGCACTGCTGACCCCTGCACGCACATGCACTGCTGACCCCAGCACACACATGCACTGCTGACCCCTGCACGCACATGCACTGCTGACCCCAGCACACACATGCACTGCTGACCCCTGCACGCACATGCACTGCTGACCCCAGCACGCACATGCACTGCTGACCCCAGCACGCACATGCTCTGCTGACCCCTGCACGCACATGCACTGCTGACCCCAGCACGCACATGCTCTGCTGACCCCTGCACGCACATGCACTGCTGACCCCCTGCACGCACATGCTCTGCTGACCCCTGCACGCACATGCACTGCTGACCCCTGCACGCACATGCACTGCTGACCCCTGCACGCACATGCACTGCTGACCCCAGCACGCACATACACTGCTGACCCCTGCACGCACATGCACTGCTGACCCCTGCACACACATGCACTGCTGACCCCTGCACGCACATGCACTGCTGACCCCTGCACGCACATGCTCTGCTGACCCCTGCACGCACATGCTCTACTGACCCCAGCACGCACATGCTCTGCTGACCCCAGCACGCACATGCACTGCTGACCCCAGCACGCACATGCACTGCTGACCCCTGCACGCACATGCTCTGCTGACCCCAGCACGCACATGCTCTGCTGACCCCAGCACGCACATGCACTGCTGACCCCAGCACGCACATGCTCTGCTGACCCCTGCACGCACATGCTCTGCTGACCCCTGCACGCACATGCTCTGCTGACCCCAGCACGCACATGCTCTGCTGACCCCAGCACACACATGCACTGCTGACCCCAGCACGCACATGCACTGCTGACCCCAGCACGCACATGCACTGCTGACCCCAGCACACACATGCACTGCTGACCCCAGCACGCACATGCACTGCTGACCCCAGCACGCACATGCACTGCTGACCCCTGCACGCACATGCACCCATGCATGGTGCAGAGTAACAGGTCATAGGGAAGGACAACACCACTGCATCCTCAACAAAAGGCAGTCATTTTAACCATGAGGCAACTGCAGATTTATGAAAGCTTTCCATGTGGTTTGTGCTGTTTAGCTTAGTGGACAAAAAGGACCGTAGCATTTGGATTAGCCTGTCAGCAGGGACAATTAGTGGGTACGTAACTGTTCTGCAGTTTTTCAAAACTGTAAAATATTCAGAATAAATGGTACAACCATGGAACATGGTTTCAGAAATTATGATGTAAAATTACCAATCCAGGAGTGTCCCACGCTGTCTTTTATTTCCCCTTGTCAAACGCACTCTTAGCATTTAGTGACTGGCACAGTATAAATACACACACTCTCAGTGTGTTTAATGACTGGCACACTGCGCTGCCCTCTTTCCCACTTTTGTTTCCTCGCTCACTCATGATGCATAAACATTCCACTGGCACCACCTGAGAGAGGCAGATCGAATGCGCTCTTAAAGGCAGTAACAGTCAAGGACTGCACAAAGTGAGCATTAAAAATGCAGATACCTTCTAGGCCTTCATAGCTGGCCGGTAATGGATCATTACTGTGGCTAAGTGATTGGTCCAAACGTTTGAGCAGTAAATTTATAGTCCTACGATAACCTCCTCTTCCCATTGCCCCAGTTAAACACATCTATCGTTGACCTCTGCTCTCCTCTGGGTGTCTGCCACTCATCTCTGCTGCTGAGACGTTTTCATCCACAAAAGGAATTCAAACCCACATGAGCGTTAAAAGACACCTAAAGCATGTCTCACTCTTAGGACTGGGGTAACATGACTTAGCTGGAAGCCGTAATGACCTTTCTTGTTTAAAAAATATATATTTAATCTCTGAAATTTTGCAATAAACCTATTTTACAGGAAAATTACCACTGTAATTTCTGTGCTGTTTATTCCAACAGTGGGCTTGGATCAACTTTTTATTTGGTGAGATTTACTGCCACTTTTTATTCATGATATTGAATCCAATTTTACATTTGGGGGATAAACAGAGTGTTATGTTATTTCTACACTTGGCACTCACACACCAACCCTCTTATTTCCACCGGACTCACATTATAAACAGTAAATATTCAGTTTGCGCGCATTGTGCTAGTTGTTGCTCCAAATGTATTATGAAGATTCATACTTTGCTCACATCGTGCTAAGTGTTGTTCCAAATGAATTTAAAAGATTCATACTTTTATTGATCTGACTGAAGAAAGAGTAACTTTTTTAACTGAGCCCACACTGGAATAAACAATAGCCTTGGCTCAGTGTGTCGTAGGTTAAGTGAAATCAATACACTCTGTAATTCTTGCTCAGGGGCTTCCAGCGCAGGATTGCGGCTGCCATGTTGTCTGCTCCCTGCCTGCTTTGCACAGGCTGTGCTCCTCATGCGTTATGAGTGTGTCTGAAAGCTCCGGTCCAGCTGTGGTGACTGAGGGCCATTCCACCTCAGTGAGAAACGCAGCATGTAAAGCCATGTGTTCTGTCTGCCTTTACAAAAACAGAACAAGCCAAGCGGTGAAGAACCGCCACTGTTGCTGTGTATGAGCCAGCGCCAGCGCCAGCGCCGGGGATAATGAGTGCACTAGCAGGCAGCTGGTCTCCAGGGAGGCCCAGCCCGCTGGAGCCTGATCCGGCACCGTTTAACAGAACCTCTCAGTCTCCGGCCGGATCGCTCCCTGGGGCTAGCGCTAGCTGTGGGAGGAGAAAGCCTGGAAGACAGACAACGATTAGATGCCAAACCTGTAAGTGCGCTCAGCCTCCCCTGAAACACTGTTAATCAGTAACAGATAAAAGGGCCCAGGGCGTGAGCAATGTTTAACCATAATGAGCCAGGAAGGAGCGCTGTCAGAGGTCCGTGAACCTGCTCCTCTTGGGTTAATCACCCAAAGAACCGGAGGAGCAGGGCTCCGTCCTGCCGGGAGGAGGTCACCCTGGGACCACGAGCGCACAAAACGCCGCTCTCAATCGGCAAGGGACCACACTGCGCAGACGGAACAGAGTCATGCTGCGCAGACCAAAGGGAATCAAGCTGCACAGACAGAAGGGAATCATGCTGCGCAGATAGAAGGAAACTGTGCAGGGCAGATGGAAGGGAGTCAAGCTGCGCAGACAGATATGAACTGCGCAGGGCAGACAATAGGGACTCACTCTGGGCAGAAGGAAAGTAATCGTGCGGCGCAGATGGAAGCAAGCTGCGCAGGGCAGCACTCACACACGCACATCGGCGGCAGACGGAGGCGCTACCTGCAGTCACACATCACCTGACTCTTTTAGCCCATTCTGCACATCATTGGCAGCAGGGTGCACATGCACTGAAACACTGCGGGTGACTGGTGCGTTATACAGGAGAATAAACACGCTCAGTTTCCCTGCCATCACCTCATTTCCACAGCACACTGTCAGTATCTGTAAACACAGTTATGTGGTCTATATTACTCAATGAAACAGAGGGAATTGACAATGGAGAATAATATAAGGGAACTCAAAAAATAAATGTGCTCTGCAAATTGCTTGTATTTCAGTGTAGCATGTAGCATGCACACTGTAATTTTTTACATGTCTGTGTTGCTCTTAAAGTACAGCCTTGAGTAAGGCAGAGGGAGGTGGGAGCAGTGTGGGGGGGGGGTGAGAGAGAGGCGTGGCTGCAGAATAAACAACCGGCTCGCCTGTCAGGACGAGTATCCCCCAAACCCTCAGATTCGCCACGGCGACATAGCTGCTCGGCGTAAAGACAACACCCCCTAATCCCCACTGCCCCCCCAACCCCCCCTCCACTGACCCGGCCTGCAGAGCAGCCCAGAGCCTGCCCCCCACCCACCCATACGCTTCCCCAGTCCTGGGGCTAGCACGGCCTTGGTCGTCAGAGTTGAGTACAAAACAACGTTTACACCAAGATAGTCAGAAACTGCCTGCAGGGAGAATATGAGACTCCTTCCTCTCTGCTGCTCGTGGGAACATTTGTCAAAGGAGCTCACTCTACTAGTTAGATTTAATTGCAGAATGCACCACCGTAAGGAAGTATTTAGACCGGGAACCCTGCCAGACTGAGCGGAATATCACACTCACTTACAGCATAAAGCTGAAGGGGGTTTATGTGGTAAGAACACAAAAGGAGACAGAAATAGGGCATTAATGCAGGGTTTAAAATAATAAAAAAAAATTCTCGGCACACTTAAAAACTACACTTTGGCCTTTGGCCATTGCCAGCTATAGTTGAGGGTCCACAGTGGTGAGACAAAAATTACCTCAGCCAAATACCTCAGCCATCTAGGGGGGGATATAGGAGGTGAGCCAGATAAACTCATCAGTGTCATCACTCTGTACGGACCCCTGCTGGCCAGCCTGGCACTTGCAGGTGCATGAACAGAATATATGTTGACTTTGTGCACTCCAATGGCATATGCAATAGATGACTGATGTCACAAAATGCAAGACAGCGAAGGCCAAACCCCATGTGAACTCAGGGGAACAGTGTGTGCAGACATGTGACCCCCAGTGTGTGTGTGTGGGGTGTGGAGTTCACTGTGGGTGAGGCTAATTACATAGTTCATTTCAGGTGGTAAAAAAAAAAAACTGAATGCTGGCCTTAAGAGGCCTCAAAAACAAATAAAAAAGTAAGAGATACCGTCCCTCAGACAAGAGTTGTGTTTTTGTTGGAGAAAAAGTGGAGCAAACACCAGCAGGGGAGTGTGGAAGCAGCCTGACAGGACCGAGCAGATAAAGGACGCAGCTGTGGCAGAGAGCTGGGCAGCCCCCCCGGCACACAGATAAGCCCAGCAGTGCTCCACAGAGCACGGACACTTTCCCAGGAAAGGGCACAAGGCTGCCATCAGACACGGCTCTTCTGGTGTGAAATTAGCTCGGAAGTGTTTATCAAAGCAGGCCAAAGAGCCGCCCCCGCCACACCCCCCCACCCCCTCCCTCTGGGGTCGGGCGAGAGGTCTCTGAAGAGTTACTGCTTCATGCTGTCGGGCTGAGAACGGCGTCCAAACGAGGGCTCTGCCTGCCAGAGACCATCAGGAGCACAGAAACCGAGCAGCGGGAATCCCAACACACAGCTACGGTACCTCTGCCCCGTCTCTGCCCCAGTCAATCACAGCACAGGACAGCACAGCTCACTCTGAGCAGCTTCTATACAGCTACCGTAACTCAGGCCTACCTCTGGGCTACGCCAAGCATTCTGCTGCACCGAAACACAACTGGATCAGATCTAAAGCTATAGAAGCTGCCATAATTGACACCTGCCTCTATGCTAACAGTTTTGACCTCCTGAAACGCAACTCATTCACACCTTTGACGGTACAACTCACTCTGACCAGCTGATCCACGTCTCATTTAGACCTACAACGACCCAACTTACACCAGCCCAGCCACTACACAGAGCAATTTTTCTGAGCTGTAATATATTTCTGATCAGGCACCACAACTACAATAACGGCCTCTATGTGCATCATACTGACCTATTTAAAACAGTATACAACCAGCTTTAAC
>CM040748.1:1320000-1465000 GCA_022829145.1 Albula goreensis | reverse complement strand
ACACCACCTCTGTGATTTTCCTTCCTTCCACAAGCTTTAACCTGCATCCGTGTTAAACGCATCTGGCCTGGAGGTCCAGTGTAGGTTAGGCCCCAGATGCACCACAGTGACCCCAGAGTGGCAGCAGAGACCCCCCAATCAGGTCTGGTGTTGGAGTAATTATGATCTCCCAGCAACCACTCAGGTTCCTGGAAAGAGACGGCAGCCTTAAGTCAGGGTAAAGATAGGTGTTGTCTTTCATTGCGCGCTCCCCCCTGACCAAGGCGGGATTTTCGGGGTGCTGTGTACAGTGTTTCACAGGCTTGGACAGTAACGGGTTCTGAAGCGCCGCGTGACGGACTCTCATCCTCTCAGCCAGCCCGGGACGGGCCTGTGTGCCAGACCCCGGCTATTTCAGTCTCCCCACACCCCAGATCACACTTCAAAGGAGCTTCGGGCTACTGTGTACAGGGTGGGGCTGGCTCCTTTCCCCTGCAGTGGAGAGTGGGGGATGGTCCTGGAGGGCGGGGGGGTGTTTGGTACCACAGTCAGAACAGAACTAGAGGGCTGACACCAGGACCTGGCCTGAGTCTATAAGAGTGAAACTGAGATGTGTGGCTTTTCTGTGTGGCCCACGAGTTTCAGTGTTAACCACAATGCACCCATGCTATATAAGAGGATTCACGCTTGTCTTCAGTCACTCATTTTACATGAAAATAAACCAAAAGATTTAGGTCACACTTAACATTTCAATGGCTTCAAACAGTATTATTATGCATATAATTATATGTAATTACACTAGGTGTTAAGGGTTTTCCAAAGGGTAAGTACTATGTAGAACAGTTTACTTGCACAATGGCAGTGGTTGTTGAATCAGTCGTGATATGGCAATTGTCTAACTACCTTAGGGGAGGGTGTCTTTCTCATGTGTGTTTCTCATTTGTCCCGCTGCTGCGTTGCCCATGTCTGTTAGCTGCCTGCTCCCAATTCTTTTACAGCTAACAGAGAGCTAAGAGCCTGAAACGCGACAACATTTGGTGGTTCAGTCTATATATTTGAACTAAAGAGACTTAAACAGTACTAAGCCTGTGTAATCATGTACGTTTTGCACATCACCATAATTACACAGGTACGAGGCCTCAGTCACATGATGTGTGGTGTGATTCCGTTGTTGTCAATCTCTATAAAATACGCTGGAGCGGAGAAAATAAGAGCAAGTTTAAAACTAGCATGAAACCATCCAGCAGCCTCCCCTAAAGTCCCTCTGGGCGACTGAGGTCAGCGAGCTGTGAGT
The DNA here is from genome assembly GCA_022829145.1 of Albula goreensis. NCBI lineage: Eukaryota > Metazoa > Chordata > Actinopteri > Albuliformes > Albulidae > Albula > Albula goreensis. The sequence continues at coordinate 1,463,727 of CM040748.1, read as the reverse complement.
CACACCACCCTCTGAGGACAGCCGAGTTAAAAATAATGAAAAAACATGAAACTGGACATATGGAAAGTAATGCTCACGCGTTAGGGGTGAAAAAAAGTGCCTCTCGTATGATCGTGATCCCTTGCTTCTCTCTTTGACTGTACGCCAAGCAGGTGGTCCCTCCAAGCGGCGTGAAATAAGAGAGGGAAACCATCTGTCTGTTTAAACATTTAATCAGCAAACCATTCCAAAAATACGACACCGAAGCCACATCGTCGTAATATCTCATAAGTTAATCTGCACACACCAATAAATTCATAAAGACATTAAGACACGCCTTTATATCGAAATTTTATTATTGATGGGAAGTGTGACTCATTTTGGTTGAATGTTCACCTTCTTGCATCAGTGATAAGAAAGATAATAAAAAATATTAAAAACTATTATAAATATTTCTTGCTTATGTGAAATGCAAGCTGCACTCATTTGCTTTCTTATCTACTTTAGTTTGAGCCAAAATCTTTTTATCATAAAACAGGTTTGGCATTATGAATCTTTGGGTTAACCATTTGATTGCCAGGCCATTCATTTTCCAAGTGAGTATTCTTTAAGACCAGTGTGAAGACATGTCACTTTTTAAATGAGCTATTATAATATTTAGCACATTTCTATCAATGTGATAGCATTTTGGTTTATTGCCTACATTTGTGTCAGAGTGTGAAACTGATTAGGCATAATTTCAAAAGGTACAACCAGGTCTGTCCTATTCGGTTGTTTTCCTAACTCTGAGCTCTGCATCTCCGAGGCTCTTCAGTAGATAAGAACGCTCAACAGTAGCTCATCAAACAATTTAAAAGTGCTCTATTTTGGCCTGGCAGGCTGTTCAAACTGACCTTTCCTCCACACGTAAACACAGATAGAATGCAGTTTAATTAGACCAGGCTGTGTAACACAACGCTGAGGGATGCTGTAATGCTCTCCCCAGCAGAGTATACTCAGCGATATAATTACCCAGACAGGGGCACCTCTGCCAGCGGGTCACATGTGCAGACTCAGTGCCAGACACACCAGGATGGCGTATGCCCACTGGGTGACGGCACTGACAGAAATAATCACGGGTCTGGTCAGCACAACAAACCCTGCAGAAACCCATATGAAACAGAGCCAGACCCTCATAACAATGGGCCAAGCAGGCCACCAGACCCAGGTGAGAGTCACCCAGACCCAGGCGAGAGTCACCCAGACCCAGGAGAGAATCACCCAGACCCAGGAGAGAATCACCCAGACCCAGGAGAGAGTCACCCAGACCCAGGCGAGAGTCACCCAGACCCAGGAGAGAGTCACCCAGACCCAGGAGAGAATCACCCAGACCCAGGAGAGAATCACCCAGACCCAGGGGAGAATCACCCAGACCCAGGGGAGAATCACCCAGACCCAGGAGAGAATCACCCAGCCCTGGGGTAGCACTGACCAACATGGGTGTCTGTGTATCACCTTGCGCTGGCTATGTCATTCACTGTCCTGGGGACGGGAGAGCACACTGTATGCAGCATCGTTTCGCTGTCCTGGGGACGGGAGAGCACACTGTATGCAGCATCGTTTCGCTGTCCTGGGGACGGGAGAGCGCACTGTATGCTGCATCGTTTCGCTGTCCTGGGGACGGGAGAGCGCACTGTATGCAGCATCGTTTCGCTGTCCTGGAGACGGGAGAGCGCACTGTATAGTGTATCATTTCGCTGTCCTGGGAGGGATGTTAGACAGGCAGCCAAGGCTATTTGGGCACAGAGGGTGACCTGGCATGGTGCTCCATGATAGGGGCCAGATGCCAACTGTCCAGTCAGTGACAGTGTGGGCAGTGGCCATGTGACTGGCTCTTCGGTCATTGTAAGCGGCCTGCTGCTGGCCAGAGCAGTGCGACTGACACTGACCAACTGCAGGAGTGACCGCTACCCTACAGGACAAAAGCACCCTTTCACCAAACACTGAAAGGGCTGTAACTGGACAGAAAACTGCAACATTACATCACAGTACCATCATTTAGCAGACCAGCTCATCCAGAGAAACTCTCCGTATGGGAAAACATAAGCAATATGTAAGCAATAGTGCCAGACCTAACTATGTTTCCATGCCAGCACGTATACATGCAGCGCCTCTACACCAGCACTGCCAGTCAGCCATGCTACCCTGAGGTAAAATACAGCAAATACAGTGGCACACTGAGCTGGACTGCTTTGTCCTGACGCTTATGCAACAATGTCACACGCATGATATGACAAGTGCTGCCATTATTTATGACGCTTTATGCAAAATGAACACTTTTATGGAGCATGCAGTGTGACAGATTTACTCACATAACACTAACATCCGGCGGCTCAAAAATGATAACTGGGCCAGAACAAGCTGAACTTCCTCACAGATATTCATCTTCGTTAAATCACCGTTAAACGCTCCTCTAACACTAGCGCTTTTGTAAAATTTCATTGCAGGACCAGTTTCAGAACATCTGGTCAAGCTTTTTTGACAGTTATGATATAATACAGTAGTTCAGATGTGAAAACAGCTGTGTCTGTGGTGGTGTATTTAGTTGGAACTGCTAAGATTCCACATAATATAACACTGAAAAATGGTGTGAAACATACAGTGTCTGCCTTTTATCTGCTTATTATGGTACAGCACTGGTACAAAATTATTGCGTGCATATCCACTTTCCAAAGCAGAACAGATCTAAATCAGTAATGTACATGTACACACCGAGCGCAAGGCTGCCGTTAGCTGAAATGTTTGAAACAGGCAGTTGGCGTCTGTATAATCTCAACCATTACCACAAGCATCCCTGCAAATTATACTGTTCAACTGCACAGTAACTGCTGTAGCTGCTGGTAATTTGAACTATCCTACACAAATTCTTTTCCATGTATATCTTAATAGGTGTAACAGATTTTGTAATAGCACATAAACAAGACAACAAAATGTAACAACAACAGCACTGAAATGTCAACACAACAGGGAAAGCCAAAGAGCGGACTCCATCTTGGAGTTTTCTCCATCTTATTAAATCACATCAGTCTCCCCCCTTGCTGAGTCCCATGCGCCCGTTTCTTATTTCTGCCTTCATTACGTGCCAGGGCAGCTTTTCCTTAGCAAGCCGCTAACCCTGCCCCCGCTAACCCTGCCCCCACCAGACCAGACCCCCACCGGTCAAAGCCCCCGCCAGCCCAGACCCCCTCAGCCAGACCCCCACCAGCAAAGTACCCCCCCAGACCAGACCCTACCTGCCCAGACCCCTGGTAGCCCCTGCCCCAGCCAAGCCAGACCCCCTTCGGCCCACCCCCTCCACCCCCCATCCGAGGCCCCCAGCCCAGTTGAGATCAGCCTCAGTCATCCATCCACAGTACTGTTCATGCTCAGTCACCTCAGCCTGAAGCTAGACCCACATACAGTACGATGCTAGCACAGAGAGCTCCACTACATGACTTAGCTTAGCATTCCTCCATTTAATAATCTCAGAGTACGAGCTGCTGAAGTAATATGGCAGTCTGGTTTATTTGGGAAGACAAACATGTCCCAAAAATAGAGTGCCTGAGAATAAAATTAGGCAAGAACATCAACAACAGAAGCCAAAATGTCAGACCAAGAGAAAAACAGGCTAGTTTTTATGACACTTTGCATTAGAAAACAATGAGATAATGTCATACTGAAGTTATTAGAACTTTCTACAAATAAATTTATGTAAAATCCCTGTGACTCTAATTTCGTTGTTTGTTCCCTTTGTTTCCCTCATAATTGTTTGCCATTGTTTACACGCGTTTTCACTCTGAAGGCCTCCGCACTACGTGACCACAGCATAACACAACTTAAGCATGGAAATTAATGTGGGCGTTGTATGGTGAGTCAGATCTTCAGCTAAAGTCCCCTGAGAACAGGCAGGGAACAGCAGAGACAGTGCGAGGCTTTGTAATAAATGAAATACAGCCCTTTTGATGTTCCATGACCAAAGACACTACAAAAAATGAAAGCTTATTAGGGCTAATAAACTTAAATTCAGACAATAACTCTTGCTTTTGTGGTCTTCAGAATAATTGCGTACCCTAACATTTACAAAGATTATTTTTCTTGATTCAATATTATGTTCTTTGTTTTGGGACATTTTATCAAGTAAAATGTTCTTCCCCTAAGGCTGATTTATTTTGTCTCAAAATCTCAAATCATGTATATTTTTTTACTTTTAAGTTGCATTATTTTACGGTAAGCTGGAGATGTTTCTGGCTCGCTGTCAGTCATATCCAGGTGTGTGACAGGCCCATATCCAGGTGGCGGCCCAGGTAAAGCCGTAAATATTACCGCCGTATGACCTTTTTACCTGGGATGTCTCAGGAGTATGTCCCGTGCTGCCCGTTGCTTGGTTACATGCAGCAGCCACTTCAAAGCGGCTTCCTCCCGGTGGGAGCCATGCAGGAAGCAAGTCTGGCTGGTCTTCAGAAGCACAGGCCAGGGATCCAGTCACTGGAGACCAGGGAGGGTCACCATGTTCCCGTCTGCTGTTGTATTTATCTGTGTCCTCTGCCAGCTGGACTCTTTTAGGTGAGCCGGAGCAGGCAGTGTGGCAGGGGGCGTGTGTGAGGACGGTTCTGATGGCCTGAGCATACTGAGACCTGGCCCGGGACCCGCGGCCCACCAGCTGGCCAGAGAAATACACTGCCTCTGGGGCAGGACTGGCCCCAGTGACCCAGCCCCAATGCCTCCAGCCCCAACCCCAGACTCCAACCCCAACCCCAACCTCAGCCCCAATGCCTCCAGCCCCATCCCCAGACTCCAGCCCCAACCCCAACCCCAACCCCAGCCCCAGCCCCAATGCCTCCACCCCAGCCCCAACCCCAACCCCAGCCCCAGCCCCAATGCCTCCAGCCCCAGCCCCAACCCCAACCCCAACCCCAGCCCCAGCCCCAATGCCTCCACCCCAGCCCCAACCCCAACCCCAACCCCAGCCCCAGCCCCAATGCCTCCAGCCCCAACCCCAGACTCCAGCCCCAACCCCAACCCCAACCTCAGCCCCAATGCCTCCAGCCCCAGCCTCCAGCCCCAACCCCAGACTCCAGCCCCAACCCCAACCCCAACCCCAACCTCAGCCCCAACGCCTCCAGCCCCAACCCCAACCCCAACCTCAGCCCCAACACCTCCAGCCCCAACCCCAACCCCAACCCCAACCCCAACCTCAGCCCCAACACCTCCAGCCCCAACCCCAGACTCCAGCCCCAACACCTCCAGCCCCAACCCCAGACTCCAGCCCCAACCCCAACCCCAACCCTAGCCCCAATGCCTCCAGCCCCAACCCAAACCCCAACCCCAACCCCATCCCCAACCCCAGCCCAAACCCCAACCCTAGCCCCAATGCCTCCAGCCCCAACCCAAACCCCAGCCCAAACCCCAACCCCAGCCCCAGCCCAAACCCCAACCCTAGCCCCAATGCCTCCAGCCCCAACCCAAACCCCAGCCCAAACCCCAACCCCAACCCCAGCCCCAATGCCAGACTCCAGCCCCAATCCAAACCCCAACCCCAATGCCTCCAGCCCCAATCCAAACCCCAACCCCAACCCCAGCCGGAATGCCTCCTCCCCAGCCTCCATCAGACAGAGGGGGGATCCTCAGTCTGAGCTCTGGGCACCCAGCAGCGCCAGGTAAACCCATGCCAGTTCCCAGCTGTGGGCTTTTGGGAGAACTTGGGAAAGCAAGGGCTGGGAAAGCAAAATACTGCTGCTCAAAAACAACATTCAAAATGCCAATCACGCTCAAGAAATCAGGATTTTCCAAGCTGCCGAAAGCGCTGAAGATCACAAGTCTAGAGGCCGTGTAAGACTAAAATACAGCTCTCCCCTCCACAGGCGCATGGCCTCAGCCTCTCAGAGAAGTCAATATGTCAAGGAGAACCAATTAGTTCCGGTGTGTCACCGCAGACGCCTGTGTTTTCACACGCTTCGGGAAAACAGCGAGAGGCTGTCAGGTGAAACCCAGGCTCATTTTCTCTGCGCTCTAAAACAAAGAGAGTGACAGGGCGGGGGCTCGCTGATCTACGGTTTCATGGGCTTTTATCCCGTTTCACAGACACTGCGGCATTGATTTATACAGCAGGTACCCACATCTGCTTCTGATGGGACCAGAGAGAAAATCAATACGAGATTCTGCTCAAAACAAACTCTGAGAGAATATCTCTAACTTTGAGCAGAATCTAACTTTGGATACAGATTTAATACAAATACACAGAATTCACATCTGAAAATAAATCAACATATACATTGGTCTGTTTCATTAGTTGATATATTTTCAAAAAATGAAATGTTGAAAACTCTGCTTCTATTTTTAATCTGTATCCAATGTTATTCTATATCCAAAGCGCACGACTAAGTTTGTATCAATGACTGAAATATCAACCCGCTTCATAGTTATGTATTTATTTATTTGTCTGGGTGAAACACTATGGAGAAAAAACATCTCCTGATCCCAGTGGCAGTAATGGACAGTTTATGGAGCAGCCCAGTGTGGTTCGGTGCGGTCCAGTACAGTTCAGACCAACAGAACAACAGTAAGAAATGTAACTGGCTTCAGGGTAGCAGAACAGCAGCAGAATGACGCTTTGCCCTCGCTTTCTTCCTGCCCTTTTCTCTCGGGTTTCAGTCTTCCTGTGACTCCGTTCCCAGGGAAGCTGCGGCCTGGCGAGCATGAATCAGGGGAATGACATGGCTGCCGGTCTCATCACCAGAGACCCGTAAACCATCAGAAACAAGAGCTCTCCCCATCCCTGGGAGGCAGGAGACGAATCACGAGACGCACTGCGCCTGTGTTCCTACGCCAGCGGCAGAGCACACCGTAAATCTGTGGCACTTTTCACATCAGCTTGTGATATAGACTGCAGCCAGGCCTGAGGAGCGAGGAGGTATTTATAACCCAACGTATCTATACAGATTAGCTGAACAAGGGAAGCCCTGCAAATTACCCCCCACAACACAACACGCAGAAACTACAGTAGACGTACAAGCTGAAATATGTTGGTTTTGAGAGGAAGGAAGTACGTGTTGGTGAATGCAGTGGGATGCTGAAGTGTCTCTAAAGTTTAATTTTCAACCATCTTGGAAGAGATGGCTGAACTAAGAGTGCTTGTCTTTTACAGTTTTATAATGGAAAAGTTGTTCGACATGTTTGTGTTTTTGTGAAGGTGCTGACAGTGTGATGGTTTTCTAGTGATGATTAATTCCCTGTAAATTTCCCCCCCGCACACACGGCTCTGCAAACAGCCATTATTCTCATCCTGCCTCCTCTTTCCCGGCACGTAAATAAACGGCTGGGTTGAGGCAGCGATGCTTTCTCACCCTGTGTGTGCCAGAGGCAGCCGCTGCGGCACCAGCACGTGAGCGCGAGCTCCTCCGGGCCCTGATGAGACTGTGTGTTTGTGTTTTTCTCCTGACTCACTGAGAGTCCTTCAGGGTCTGTTTGCTTTCTTAGAATACTTTCCGCGAGGCTCCCCTGGTCACATGCTCTTTTGGAAAGAGGGAGAGAGGGACAGGCCCCTCCAAACTCTCCCATTCCCACAGGGCCTGGGCCGACTCAAGCTCCCGGACGTCCGGGTCCCTCTCTTCAAATAAACAGCAGCGAGAGCCAGCGCTGGCCACGGACGTGCCGTTTGCACTGACACATCGGGCCGTCAGAGCTCCCAGAACAGCAAAATTATGACACCGTACAGCCAAGCGCCAAACCTCAATGATGCATAGATTTGCCAATTGCACCCCAAAATGACATGTTTCTGACGGTCACTGAGATATGCGCCCTGGCACATATTGCACAGACTCTTGACTGGAAATGGGAGCGGGAGTGGGAGGAGACTGTGGGGAGAAAACCAAACACAGACCGAAGAGCGCTGGAGTCATCTTCTCTCTTTGGCCTCTCTCCAGTTCCCAGCCAACGGACCGTCACTCAAACGGCCGGGGGATGACCGAGCCCCAAACGATGACTGATTTACCGTTATTTTGACTGCAGAGCTGATTTCAGCCTGTGATTTACAAGATTTGACTGACATGAAAAATGGCATCATAGCTGCATAGTGATTTCCGAGCTGATCAGGATGAATGGGCGTGTGACTGGGAATGTGATTCTAAAGATAAATCCCACAGCCAGACACATAGGCTATGCTCATAGAGTCACTCTACACAACAAAGCTAACTCTACACAACCTCACTCTACACAACAAAGCTCATTCTACACACAACCTCACTCTACACAACAAAGCTCATTCTACACAACAACCTCCACTCTACACAACAAAGCTCATTCTACATAACAACCTCACTCTACACAACAAAGCTCATTCTACACAACGACTTCACTCTACACAACAAAGCTCATTCTACATAACAACCTCACTCTACACAACAAAGCTAACTCTACACAACCTCACTCTACACAACAAAGCTCATTCTACACAACGACTTCACTCTACACAACAAAGCTCATTCTACACACAACCTCACTCTACACAACAAAGCTCATTCTACACAACCTCACTCTACACAACAAAGCTCATTCTACATAACAACCTCACTACACAACAAAGCTAACTACACAACCTCACTCTACACAACAAAGCTCATTCACAACAAAGCTACACAACAAAGCTCATTCTACACAACGACTTCACTCTACACAACAAACTCTACACAACAAAGCTCATTCTACACAACAACCTCACTCTACACAACAAAGCTAACTCTACACAACCTCACTCTACACAACAAAGCTCATTCTACACAACGACTTCACTCTACACAACAAAGCTCATTCTACACAACGACTTCACTCTACACAACAAAGCTCATTCTACACAACAACCTCACTCTACACAACAAAGCTCATTCTACACAACAACCTCACTGTACACAACAAAGCTAACTCTACACAACCTCACTCTACACAACAAACTCACTCTTCACAACAACGTTACTCTACACAACAACCTCACTCTACACAACAAAGGTCATTCTACACAACGACTTCCCTCTACACAAAAAAAGTAACTGTAATTAAACAAGATGTAAACATATAATAGAAATTAATTCAGTGTTGAACAGAAAAATTCACAATGCATCCACAGCTGAGCTGTTCAGATGTTTCAGATTTTAAGGGATCCATTCAATAGTTATGGTTGATAGTAATCGGTGCCAAAGCCCTTGTACTGATTACTGCTGGCTCTGAGAGAGTATAACGTGCATCATTCAGAGAACTCTGATGAGGAAATGGACAATATTAAACGTAATGCACACACAGGAGAAAGGACCAGACCCAGCTAAAGAACATCAAACCAGATCAATGAAACCCAAAGGGAAGTCATGTGCTTGCCAAAAAGGTCCCAATACCCACAATCCAGCTTTTACCTGCGATATAATCTTCATATGAAATCGTCTGAGATGATTTAGAGAGTAACCGTGGTTACCCTCAGACTAAATAAATCAAACCTTTCACATGCTTTAATCATAAAATCATATCTGAAAACTCAGAGCACATTCCCAAAGTCAGATGTCAGTGAATGTCCGTGAAATGTGGCATACGTAAGGGAAACCTGCTCAGAAGAAAACGTTTCCCTTTTCCCCTGGAGGATGGAAAGCAGCGCAGTGGGGTGGGGGGGTGTAAGTCTCTCCATACCAAAGCCCTGATGCTCTGTATCGACCAACGCAGCGGCTGAGTGGTCAAGTACAAAGAATGAGGATTTCAAGGAAATACTGGTGGCATTCTCAGTTTGATTTCATTGAGAAATCAGTTTTATTTTACCTTCAGAAGGACACTTAGAAAGCGTTCTTAGTGAGGGAACTATAGTAAGCGGAAGAGGAAGGGAAGCTTAAATCATGAAATCAAGCAGAGTAAACTTTTTTAAACCTTCCAAGAAACTTTCATTCTGTTTTTTTTTTTTTACTACCCCAAGTGATAAATACCAGACACCTGCTCGCTGGGACGTCCAGACGTTTTTATACCCTCAGCCCAAAGAGCCTGATGCCAGCGTAGAGGTCAGTGTGTGGGCCTTCCTGAATGCGGGCTTCAAAAAGAACAATGTGTACGCAGCGCGTTTGGGCCAAGCCTGTCCTAGCGGGACAACATATGGCTCTACACCAGAACTCCCTGGCACAGCGCGCTTCCTGGTCTCCAGGCAGCTGGCGCTAGGGGGCTGGCACTAAGGGGCTGGCGCTATTTATATCCACTGATTAGCACACACCGCACAAAGTTATGACTCTGGCATAAGCAATAAAGCTGAGCAAAGAAAGACGCACAAACACAACGCAGGCGGAATGTGCAATATCGGAGCTGGTGCGTCCTACATGCACTGCTGCAGGGAAATCGATAAATAAAATGTTGTTTAAAATTATTTAAAATAATCAATTTTAAAGTCACTTTCTGAATGTTTTACATTTAGGGAAATGTCATGAACTTTATTGTCTACTCAATGAGTTAGGCACATCGTGGTGTTTTTTGATCGAAGAGAAAAAATTCAACGTACATGATGAAGATGTGACTCATGGATTTTGTGGAAGATAAAAAGTAAGACGATTCGGAACAGGGTGCACAGTTATGAATGGACACACTTCTAGACAAAACAGAGTAGTGTGGGAATGAAACACACAGAGGGCATTCAGCCTTCTCACACACCCTGAAGACTGTCACACTCTCACACACCCTGAAGACTGTCACGGCCAGAAGGAAGCCGCATTTTTAAAGGTAATTTTGATTGCTACATATGAATGGAATGCCACACAACTTTTTATCTGCCAGCAGGCATGAAGTGCGGATTCCTCTGCCTCTTCAAGTGCAAGTGAATTCCTCGTAAGCCACAGACTGTGATTCAGCCCAGATTAACAGAAACATTAAAAAAATCATGAGAATCTCACCTACCAATGTTCCCCTACCTCTGCCCAAAACAGGCCATTGCACAGCTGCTCTCAAGAAACACTGTGTCATCACAGGGCACAGACACACAGACAGTGCTGAATACAAAACTACAGACCATTATTTACTCAGAAAAGTGGAAATGCATTTTATTGTCATATAAACAAAAAATATGGGGGGGGGCAGAAAACTAAGAAAAAAACTCTGTGTCATCTTGAATTGGCCAGCGGCTGAACTAGAACAAGAGAAAAATGTCCCTGTTTTCCCCCAAACTGATCTACTACAATCAGCTCACCACAGACCACAGACTCAGTAGGAAGTAGTCCCACACGACTCCACCAGCCCTGCGGAGGCCACAGCAATCCCACAATCCCTGTGTCACCAGAGGAACATGTGTTGAGAGTAACTGACTTAATGCGGTATTTTCTCTGGCAAGGTTCAAGAAACACCTCTTAATTTCACTATTTACAGCGGAAAGGTAAGTAAATCCCAAGCCATCACTAACGTCAGCACATACAAAACCCTACAGCGAATGTGACTCTGACTGGCTCTTAGTGAAACTTACCCTGACTGGCAGATATTTTGGGTTCAAAAACCATAAGTAATTCCACAATTTTTCATGGTGAAAAAAGACACAATTCAGCAGTGCTCAAACTGCTCAGGGTAAAGACCTGTTACTTCTCCTAACAGCAAAACCTCTATAACGAAATTATAACTTAATTTAATGGTCTAGCTATAAACGCAAACCTATCTCCTGCAGTTAAATGGAGACAAGGAGCAGACTCACAAACAACAGCGAAACTCCACTCCACAGCACTGAGATGCTGAGCAGAATACTAAGTGAGTGTCCCAGCCCTGCAGAGAAAAACAGCCCCAGCTACACCACTTTCAATGAGCCCCCCACGGGGACAGATCCGCAAGAACACAATATCTGAACCCACGCCCGCCACCCCCAAATCCCCCCCGTCATATTTGCAGAATAAAATCATTCATTATTAAGGTTTCCCATTTATATTTAATTTATATGTCTGACACATTTAATAACTTACAGACAGTCCCACCACCACAACAGTGCTGTTTTTATAAGTCAAATAAACCAGCTGAGACACTGATGAACTGAACTGAATTATAAAGTCTACTGCATGCCAACACATTTCCTTGTTGTGCTTTCCGGTAATGTCTACGTCTGCATATATTTTTGTGCGATGGTGTGTGTGTGTGTGTGTGTGTGTGTGTGTGTGTGTGTGTGTGTGTGTGTGTGTGTGTGTGTGTGTGTGTGTGTGTGTGTGTGTGTGTGTGTGTGTGTGTGTGTGTGTGCGTATGTGTGTGTGTGTGTGTGTGTTTGTGTGTGTGAGTGTGTGTGTGTGTGTGTGTGTGTGTGTGTGTGTGTGTGTGTGTGTGTGTGTGTGTGTTTGTGTGTGTGTGTTTGTGTGTGTGTGTGTGTGTGTGTGTGTATTTTCATTTGCAAATAATAGCATCATAATGACAGTTTTCAGACCAACGCAGACGTGTGCTAAGACTTCTAATTTCCACTGGATGAATCACAAAAGGAGACGTGGCAGTACTCAATTTAGCCACTTTTGCTTCTTCACTCCCTCGACTAGTGTTGCCACCTCCCCTTGCAGCACGTGTGAAGCTCCACAGAGCCCTGTCTGGCCAGGGGCAGCAGTGTGAAGCTCCACAGAGCTCTGTCTGACCAGGGGCAGCAGTGTGAAGCTCCACAGAGCCCTGTCTGACTGGGGGCAGCAGTGTGAAGCTCCACAGAGCTCTGTCTGACCAGGGGCAGCAGTGTGAAGCTCCACAGAGCTCTGTCTGACCAGGGGCAGCAGTGTGAAGCTCCACAGAGCCCTGTCTGACCAGGGGCAGCAGTGTGAAGCTCCACAGAGCCCTGTCTGACCAGGGGCAGCAGTGTGAAGCTCCACAGAGCTCTGTCTGACCAGGGGCAGCAGTGTGAAGCTCCACAGAGCCCTGCCTGACCGGGGGCAGCAGTGTGAAGCTCCATATTCTGCTGCAGTGTAAGCAGGCCCCTCAGTACCTGCAGCCCACAGCTGCACTGTAACTAATGGCGACAGGGATTTAAGAGGGGCGAAGCAGCTGCTGAGGGAGATCATTGCTAATAAAGAGACAAACTGTGAAGCCTTTTTCGGAAATGTCAGAGACACACTCTGCACTGCAAACCTGCTGCGCCGGGAACATCTACGCAGGCCATCCCTAATTTTATTGGTTTAACCTTAAAAATAACAGGCGGATGCTGAAATGAAGCACAAACGCAGATAAACGTGACAAAAATAAAATAACACTGCCAGCCTGGTCCTGCCTTCTTCCTGAATGAGTTAATATTTAAAAGTTAAAGTTGAGATCAGAGGAAAACCAAATGTCTGCCGGTGGATTGTGAGAACTCAGCATGAAGAAAGACTTGAAAGAAGTACTACAGAAAGCATGGTGTCTCCGTCTGTGGGAGGTGTGCAGTGTCTTCCGCCCAAACTCGGTCCGAGGAGAAGATAAAAGGACAACCCTTTAAAGACGGACCGACTGAGAAGTTCAGGATGGGATCAGGATGAGAGAACCTCAGGAGTCTGCCCAAACTCTCCATGGGATCCACACAGTCCCTGAGGGCCACACCAGCCCAAGGGCCAAACTGAAAAACGTGGATGTAATTGCATTATTGATTTCCGGGGCCAATATTGAGACTGGGCTCCTTCATACCCTGTGCTGTTCACTCTTGTCCTCTGATTGGGAGGAGTCACAGGGGAGCAGAACCGAGCTTCACCCTGAGAGCGGTGACTGTTATATGGCACGCTGGATGGCTGAGGTTGGGGTTCCATGCTGGGGATCGGTTCTCAGGGAGCATGCTCAGAAACCCAGCACCCTTCCAGGCCCTGTCTGCCAGCCACATGGTCCTGATTATAAACAGCTTCACAGATAACCGGCCCCCGCCGCTGGTTCCCAGGCCGCCTGGACGGAGACTTTTTTAGAAGCCTCCTCAGAATGGACCGTAATGAAAGGAAGATGTTCAGCAATGATACGGCTTGCTGGAAAGATCCGTAATGATGCGTCAGAGACGAATGCCCGTGTGCGGCTCTATCTGTGCCATAATGATGCGTCAGAGACGAATCCCCGTGTGCGGCTCTATCTGTGCCATAATGATGCGTCAGAGACAAATGCCCGTGTGCGGCTCTATCTGTGCCTAAATGAGGCGTCAGAGACGAATGCCCGTGTGCGGCTCTATCTGCGCCCAAACAATCTGAACACTGCGAGGGGTGGAGTGAAACCTAATCACTGACCTACTAAAACATCCCGGAAAACTCCTCTCATGTGTTTTTTTTTTTGAGAACGGACAGGAAACATGTTTATCAAACGGTCGGATAAAATCCATAGTGTGGAGTGGGGAGTTCACTCAGTTCAGTTCGGTGCTCGTCAAAGTCAGCATTGCGCTGAGCTAACACAGATCTCACTCAGATTGAAGCCAGACCGTTCACACTGCCGATCCAATAACACAAGCACCATCCACACCGACCCCACAGTAACCAAAAGATTAGAGGAATCATAAAAACGGAGGTAATTCTTCAGTTGCCTGTATTATTCATCCTCTAAAAAAAACCTCTGTTTGGAGGGAGAATCTGTATAATTTTACAATTCACATGATTTATGTAAAAGGTGTGCTCTTCTCTCTTCTGTGCATATTGGAATCCATCAGAGAGCAGGAAATTCTGTTTCATATTATTTACTTCAATTAATTTACTGCAGACTGCGCTGTCAGCTTTCAGGCTGTAAGTCATATTATTTGACCCATTCTTCTTCATGCTATTTATCCCTCCATCATGAATACCTTCATGCTGCGGTGAGAAACAAGATCACATCCCTCATGAAGTGGCACACTTACGGAGCCTTACTTCCCCCGTCATATGCGACCACACTGCTCCTCAGCTCCCCTTACTTCCCCCGTCATATGCGACCACACTGCTCCTCAGCTCCCCTTACTTCCCCTGTCATATGCGACCACACTGCTCCTCAGCTCCCCTTACTTCCCCGTCATATGCGACCACACTGCTCCTCAGCTCCCCTTACTTCCCCGTCATATGCGACCACACTGCTCCTCAGCTCCCCTTACTTCCCCCCGTCATATGCGACCACACTGCTCCTCAGCTCCCCTTACTTCCCCCGTCATATGCGACCACACTGCTCCTCAGCTCCCCTTACTTCCCCCGTCATATGCGACCACACTGCTCCTCAGCTCCCCTTACTTCCCCGTCATATGCGACCACACTGCTCCTCAGCTCCCCTTACTTCCCCCGTCATATGCGACCACACTGCTCCTCAGCTCCCCTTACTTCCCCCGTCATATGTGACCACACTGCTCCTCAGCTCCCCTTACTTCCCCCGTCATATGCGACCACACTGCTCCTCAGCTCCCCTTACTTCCCCCGTCATATGCGACCACACTGCTCCTCAGCTCCCCTTACTTCCCCCGTTATATGTGACCACACTGCTCCTCAGCTCCCCTTACTTCCCCCGTCATATGTGACCACACTGCTCTTCAGCTCTCCTTTCACTTTCCTGGTCAGAAATAAAAGTCTTTGATCTGACTTCCTGTGTCTGAGGTAGGTTAATTCCATTAGCTGCATTATAAATTTAATCAGGTATCCAGTATGTTATATTTAAAGCCCCTTTGTTTCTCCTGATATAAAATATAACTTAATCATCTTTGCCTCATGCGGTGTAATGTTTTAAATTAGATCAGAAGGATGATGGGAAGAAACACAGGTCATATCCCCGAACAAAGCGAATGATGCGGGCAGCCTGATTAATATGAAGGTAGAGCGGACTGGACATCCAAACATGGATCCACTGCTAACTGTTGATGGTGCATTGCATGTGTGGGTTTGAGATCCCGGTTGGTACAGTGTTGATTTCTTCTTTGTTCCACAATTCAAGTCAAAATTGTTGATAAAGACTGTCGCCTTTAGTTTTGTTTTCTGTATTCGTGTTTTAAAAGCCACATTACTCAGACATAATTTAAATACTGTATATCTTCTTTTTCAGTGATAATTTTTGCCTGCAAATGCATTTTTGGTAAAAACATCACATTTTAGAACCACTTTACTGACCTCCAGGATGGTACTCTGACTAACATCATCTGCATTGCGACGAGTCTCTGAGCAGCAAGTGACAATCCAGAGCTCAGTTTACTGACCTGGTTACATTTAAAAGCAAACTATAAATATAAATCATATTTTCAAAAAACCCACTTACAATAATCAAAGCTAGAAGGGTTAGGATCACAGAAAGTAAGAGTACTCATGCAGAATAAACACTGAGTGAGGCCATTGTCTCTCAGGCTTTGCCAACCTCACCCAGAGTCCCAACTCTCCCACCATCCTATTTGGCTTGGAGTCCTATATTTCATTGTGCAGTTTCACCGAAAATAAATTATTAAAAATTTCCAGTTGTTAAAACTCAAAAACAACATCTAGGTTGCTTAAAACCTGCCATCGGGCTTAAAACATGACAAAACAACGATGAAAAATTGATAAAGTGCTATTCTTCCCGCCAATTCTCTGTTTATTGTCATAGGTGCTTGTGTTGGAACTTGGATCCCTACTTGAGGGGAGGAGCGGCACCCCTTCAATTGAAACCCGACGATTAGCCGTACTGAACTGACCTCTCCTTCGCCCCAGGACAATGACAGTTCCGCCGACTACATACCTCGCCAACTGCATTCTGTTTTAAATTACATCCACCGGACATACTCGCGTCATGGTCGCAGCTGGTTTTGAAACGGCGCAGAAGACAGCCTGCGGTTATTTTAACCACAGTGCGGAAAAGCGCCCCATTCTTCCGACTATGTGCGCGCATCAAGGTGATTAACGATTAATCATTTTTTGCCATTTTTTATGTTAAAATGTAACGTGCAGCAATGCAGCATATATTCCACCTAAGAGTATATATAAAGTAGAACTGCGGCCATATCTTGAAAGCGTGCTATTTTAATAATTACTTGTTCAGGGACAAATTAGAAAAACGTAATGGGATCACAGTCTGCAGCATTTGAAATTGCATTCAGAAAATCTGTCCATTGTAAACAGGAATACTTACTTGAAGGGAAAGTAGACGCTCGGGATCAATCATCCACATTGTTGGCCCATGTAAACATTTACCTGCAAACTGAGGTTTGGGTCTGACCACAGGCCATATCAGGAAGTACAGTTGGGAGATATCCAGTGTGTCACCCCCAGGAAAGCACACAACTGCCGATGTCTTCCAGATGCTTGTTTTTCAGACCTGCTGCCATTTGGCCCCAGAAAATAATGTCTGTGAGTGAAATTAAATTTTGTTTATGTTTTCATTTTTCAGTCTCCCTCGGTTGTTAGCGTTTGACTATAAATGACCAGGAGCCGGAGTCCCTGTGCCACTAACGATCTTTACAGAGTTATAGTGCCTTATGCACCTACTGGGGAATTATTTCTGCAACGGGTTTTTTCTGGAACAGTTGTGGTCATGTACCTTGCTTCAGGGTATCCCAGAATTCCAGAGCTCCATCTCAGCTTATATCCTGAGCTGGAGCTGGACCGATGCCCGTTCACTGTATTTTTACTGGCAGGAGAATTTTGATAATCCTGTCAGTGTCACAAGGAGTCCCCGTTTCATTATGTTTTATTAACTTAGTTGCAATTATGCTACTACAGAAATGTGCTTGGAACATAAAAGAGCCAGTCTTATTGTACAAGGAGTCTGAGGATTTGTTACAAAGAGAAAAAAATGAACTTAAATCTAACCCTTGCCATATATAATTGCATCTATTTAAATGCTTAAATAAATAGATAGAAATCCATAGAGAAACCTGTTGCAGATGCTTCTGCAGGGGAACTTAGACAGCATGAGCTGTAGGCTGGGAGAAGTCATAAAAATGGATGGCAACATTCAGGAAGCTGAGAGATCCGGAGTGCGCGCGACTCTAAATCAGGACATGGTGCACCTCTCTTAATGTTTTTAGAATTAGAATGCAAGGCAGAGAGCCTTTCAACCCTGAATGGGCCAGCGTTACGCTGACCTGCATCTAAACAAGCTGTTAAAGAGGAAACAAGGTGACAGGAAGCATTTAGCCTGTTTATGCAGCGAAACACACACATTAGCAGTCTATGCCATGGTCCCTGCTAACAGCGCTAATGACACGAAACGGGACGTCCAGAAAAGCTTGCCTTTCACAGAAACATTATTAGTTCACATAGCAAAACACAAACATTTGTCAGGATAAGTTGCTTCCTGGCTGCCTCCTTAAATGGTCACACTGTACATTCTGCTGCTGGGGTAACTGTAGCAGGCTGGGGTGAGGACACAGCCCCTCCCTGGGTTAGGGTTTGCCATGTGGACCCAGCCCCCACCCCCCCCCCCCATGTGTTTGGGTTTGCCGTGTCCTTTTGAGCTTAACTCCCGTAAGTCTGGTTGTCTGCAAATATGGACACATGTGCAGCAGCGTGCAATTACAGATCATTAAAAAGTATTGACTGCTTGAATTAATCTTCATGCCCGTTTCAGAAGAAAAAATGCAACAATCCTGCCAGACTGTAATCTGTACGAGCTGTGTGCTGATGTATCACCAAGTGATGAAACACTTAATGGAAATGGCTTTGGGGTTTTGATGGGATGCAACAATGTGGACCTTAATTTAGATCAATGTACTTTTCATGCAGAAGGTGCTGCTCAGTATGTGTTTTCTGGTTGAGGAAAGGCTTGGCACAGATGCGCCATCTGCTGGACAGATGGGATACTGCTGCTGCTGCCAAATGTGCAAGTGTAGATAAGAGACAACTGGATGAATTGAAGTAATCACAAACTTTTGATCTTTGGCTCGTTGTACATGTGGATAGCTTACATTTACAGAGTTTTCACATTTTCATTTGAAGACATTATCCCAATGAGTGAGAGAAGATGTGTGCGCAGGATGTTGACCCAAAAATAAACGCATCTGAACAATAAGCCATCAATAGACCACCCACTAACAGGCCCCAGCGCAGAATGAAAATACTCTGAAAATCTGAAATCTGCAGCATGTGGTGGGCTATATGACCAACCAGGAGACAGCATGACATCAGTTTGAACTGAAACACAAAATGAATGGGGCCATTTTTGCAAACAGAAAACAGATTTTTTCATTTCCCATTCTTCCCCTCCAGTACTCTTTCATGGTTGTGCTTTAACATAAACACAAATTAAGAATAGTTAAGCCCGTCTCTCTTGCCTTGGAATAGAAAATCTGTCCATAAGTGAGACACACTACGTTCACCTCCCCTCAGTGGTTAAAATTATGAGAAACTCAAATAGTTTGGTTTACCAGCCCTGTACCACAGGTAGCATTGCTATGTTAACAAGGTCCAATATCAGTTTTGGCGGTATTTTTCCGGCCCGCCGCTTTGTATAAAACAATAACATGTGGCAGCACTGCTTCTCAGTGTGTCTCTGATTCTTTTTACTCCACTTCCAAGTTTCACCACAAAAAGATAGCTGGAATCTGGAAAATGTCCGAGCTTGAGCTTGCTGTGGCTACAGCAGTGACATTGAAAAACGCGTACGTGCTTTACCATGCTCACCAGTTCAACCGTATGTTATCTGAGATAAAATAAATAAACAAAAATGTCATTTTTCTTCCACAAATATGTTTGCTCTGTTTTGTGAGAATGCTTGCATTCATGTTGATTGATGGTCCTGGTAAAGATGGCGGATCACGGTGTTTCAATCACTTTGCTTTGTTGTGTGACACGGCGCTGTAGAGAAGATCGATTGTGTGCTGTACCGCTAATGATGCAGTGGTGAGCTGAGTCTAGCCGGTGATTAGAGAGACTCCAGGTCAGTCCAGGATACTTGCCTGCATCCCATCGCTCCTCTGGTCCGCTGGGCAGGTCAGCGTCCAACGGCTATGCTTCTGTCCATGAGGACACTCTCCAACCAATCAGGCGTCTGAATCCCTGACCGTGAGGAAACACCGAACCAATCAGAGTGTCCGAATCCCTGAATGCAAGGATATGCTGAACCAATCAGGCTGACTCTCTGCACTTCCTCTCTTGCCAGCACCGCCTGAAACACATCCAGACCACAGAAGGTGGAAGGTCAGAGAAACATCAGTCAGGGCGTAAAATTGCAGCCCTGAGTGAGCAAAACTGGAGCAAAGCACAGGATGTGTGGACGGTGAGCCTGGGCTCTGACTCAGGGCAGGCCTGGAGGAGCTGACCCTGGAGCACTGGGAGCAATGGAGGAGTCTGACGGTGACCACCACAGTGAGCTCGTCACTATGGAGATGAGATAACGGTTTCAGAGCGGCGGCTGTGAGCGCATGACCTCAGCACGGTTTCTGGAGCGGGAGACGCACAGCACTGGAATCCTGGGGGCGGGGCAGGGTGGGGCGGGGCGGGGCGGGGCAGGTCTCTCCAGCATTAGATGCATTTTGCAGGAACACTTACTCATGTGTCCGTTTTTCACCATCCCACTGGAGAGATCAAAAACAGCCCAGCCAATCAGAGAGGAGCATGGGTACTTTCATTATATATGAGCTGTGCAGCTCAATCTTGTATAGGTTTGAGTGACCTCCGGTACTGTGTGCTCTGTGCAGCTCCCCCGGTACTGTGTGCTCTGTGAAGTGTTGGGGGTGGACACAGGAGTAGCGCTGTCTCTCATCGGAAGAATTCGGGATGAAATGTCAGCGCACACGCCCTGATAAACGGCAGCATCGGCCGAGCAGACGCCCGACTGGAAACATGCAGACGCAGATTCCCTTAACTGGGCGAGGCAGAGCCAGTAATTTCAGCTCAATCCCAGGAGGAGCTGAAATATGCAGTGGAGAGGTCCTGTGGCCTGGCCGTGTGTGTGTGTGTGTGTGTGTGTGTGGGGGGCGCAGGACGGCTCTGACCACAGGGCCAGATGGAGGGGCAGGCACAGACTCCTGGCAGGGGAGCTTAGGGTCTTCTCCTCTGCACTGTGCCAGGCTTTGGGCTTCGCACACTGTCCCTGCAATCATACTGGAGTCGGCCCTGTACCCTGCCCTATAACAGGGGAGACGGCAGTGTGTGGGGGCATCCCTGTGTGAGAGTAGGGCTGAGACAGGGTCACACTACTGCGTCACACTCACTCCCACAGCAGAGAAAGGGCAGGGCCCAAAGCAAACTGTGCAGAAAAACCCTGCTGTGAAATAATTAGCAGGTCTTTGATTACTTTTGTGTCCGAAAGCCTCCCAGCGTGTTTATACTCTGTGTGAGTCGTGTACACCAACACGTTATTGCAGATACAGACATGCTGAGCTCCACTAACCTGTAGCGACAGGATATCACGTGACATCAGCGGATTCCCCCTTTTCCCACACTCAGTATGGACTGAATTAGACAGGGTGCATTCCTTCACTTTACAGCCCCAGCCCAAAGAATAACAAGAGGTGAACGTGTCTACAGTGATGTCATTAAAGTGAATAGCTCCTAGTGTTCATGAGCCAGCTGAACCGTGATTAGACTGTGTTTGAGATGAACGTTACAGTAATGATTTACTCAGCAAAATGGAGCATTGTGTGAATGTTCCATGGATGATTACATCCTTAGGGGACCAGGCAGATGTGCTATCAGAGCAGATTAAGTTCCTGTCTCAATATGCACTATAAACCTTTTCAGGATAGCTTTAAACAGCATCCAGGGATTAGATCTGGCTTCTCCTTCAGAGGAAAATATAAGATAAAAACGCTCAGCTCCAGCTCTCGCATAGATCCAAATCCCTTACTCATATCTTTTCTCAGGGTTTGCTTTTAAACACTCTCGGTGTTGTGTCCAGCGTCCGGAATGTTTGAGAGAGTCTAATGGAACACACAGTCCAGCTGTAGCATCTGTAATAACTTATTTTGGGTTTTTGTTTTTCTGCGTGCGTTATCTGTGCGACGGGCTCTCTAACTCCCACCTGTGTTTGTGGTAATTGCCCTTGGACCGGGCTGTTCTGCTGGCTCCACCACTTCTCCAGATGTTTGGAACATTCAGCTCAGCTCAAAGCGGAGCTGTGAGGTTCTCCTGCTGCTCCAGTCCTCTTACTCTCCCTCTCTCTCTCTCTCTGAAGTCCTGGAGGTGACCAGGGTGGCATGGGAACCGTTCCGTAGTCTGGAATATTCATTTGGTCATGTTTATCTTTTCCTAAGATCTTTATGCAGCGGGAATGATGGATAGCTGTGGGGAATATCTTATGTTCCCTAATTGGAAATACCCTGGTGTCATTTTTTTTAAACTTGGCAAGTTTATCACCGCTAAGTGAATATTTTTCAAGTGATTTTCTTACAACAATCTTTTCTAAGGAAAATACCAAGAGTACAATAAAACACTATGTTTGTGACAAAAAGAATTTTTGTTTTATATATGTGGCACAAAGGGGATTTCCACACTAAAATATGCTCTCTTTAAGATTGGTCATATTTATTTCAGTTTTCACTTTTTATATAATTACATCTGCAGTGTTTCTGTGTATAAATGAAAAGCACTCATATTTAAATATTGAGATCGATGCGCTAACTCTCCATAGTGTAAACAGATTCAGCACTGACAAAGTCCATTTTATTGTGTCCAAGATACACGTAGGTAATATGTCTGTGACAGTCTCTGACTGTACATGTCCAACTACAGCCAGAACTGAAAGTTAGGATAGCGTTACTTTGTTTGTCTGTCCTGCAGTTGTACATAATTAATGCAAGAATATGTATTTATGTGGATATTTACATTCAAATATCCCTTTGTTTAACTCCACAGAGCAGCGATGACAGGGTACAGCACAGAGTTACAGAGTTAAAGCTCCCTGTGTTTAACTCCACAGAGCAGCAATGACAGGGTACAGCACAGAGTTACAGAGTTAAAGCTCCCTGTGTTTAACTCCGCAGAGCAGCGATGACAGGGTACAGCACAGAGTTACAGAGTTACTGCTCTCTGTGTTTAACTCCACAGAGCAGCGATGACAGGGTACAGCACAGAGTTACAGAGTTAAAGTTCCCTGTGTTTAACTGCACAGGGCAGCGATGACAGGGTACAGCACAGAGTTACAGAGTTAAAGCTCCCTGTGTTTAACTCCGCAGAGCAGTGATGACAGGGTACAGCACAGAGTTACAGAGTTACTGCTCTCTGTGTTTAACTCCACAGAGCAGCGATGACAGGGTACAGCACAGAGTTACAGAGTTAAAGTTCCCTGTGTTTAACTGCACAGGGCAGCGATGACAGGGTACAGCACAGAGTTACAGAGTTACTGCTCTCTGTGTTTAACTCCACAGAGCAGCGATGACAGGGTACAGCACAGAGTTACAGAGTTAAAGCTCCCTGTGTTTAACTCCACAGAGCAGCAATGACAGGGTACAGCACAGAGTTACAGAGTTAAAGCTCCCTGTGTTTAACTGCACAGAGCAGCATGAGTCCCACATGTCACCCAGCTCTGATCTTCCTTTCCACTTCAAAAGCAGAAAAACTGTCACTCTGACACTCATTTATTATTATGTGTGGTTTTCATCATGTCATAGTAGTCACAGCTGAAACAGCTTTGAAGCTATGAGCTTCATAATTACAGTCTTGGTGTTATAATGAACACCACTGTCACTATTTTGCTAATTCAGCTCTTATTTATCTGGTAATTAACAGCACATGAATAACTGTTTGACATACATTTTTCTTATTTGGTTTCACAAACAAGGAAGTTGTTCTATTTAAATGTATTTGTTAATCAGTCCATGAGAGTGTCCATTGCCTCCTATGGTGTCTGAATTGGGACATTATTATCTCTCATTATTTACCCACATGGCAAATGCAAATTGTGTCTTAGCCTGTCATTCTAATCCCAGCATTAAATATGTGCAGATGAGTGGTACATCGATGCAACGCAAATTGAAATAAATTATCTCATTTTAATCCAGCAATTAGCTATAAAACCAAACATTGGTGGATGTACCTGAAACTTACTGATCTGAAGCAATTATTGTTTAATGTGGGAGAGACAAAAATGTTTAACATTGCTAAGATAAGTCAGCTGGTCTCCTGAACTCACTGCCATTAGTAGTAATTATTTTTCTGTCCACCAGGGGGCTCACTACACTGAGAGATTTAGTAAATGCCCTGGAATGAACTACAGTTATGTATATAAATCAATCCTATCTCCCTCAGCAGGGCTCACTAGTATATAATTTCCCTCAGGAATGTATGACAGATTTATCAGTGTGATCTTACAGAAAAGACAAAGGGGGGTCTGTGGCATTAACCAGGTGTGGATCATGAGGGTAAAGTCTGAGTGGGGCAGGGTTAGAGCTGCGTTAACCAGGTAACCAGGTGACCCAAACAGTGTTTTGGAGGTCAGAGTGGTGGGGTTTAGTGGATGGGTGGGGGGTGGGGGGTATTTTATCCATGTTGTGAACGTCTTTGTGTTCTAAAGAAGGTGACAGTCATACACTATGGGATGTAGCTTTTGTATGTGGTGTGCATACACTTAACATGCAGTGTACAGTAAAAGATGTTACAGTACACACAAGAGCCCAGTCTCCATGGCGCTGTGGGAGAGATGCGAGCACCATGTGATGACAGTCCTGTGCAGGCACCCATTTTGATCCCACATTTGAGGCTGTGTTGAGAACAGCCAGGCCTCATTCACAAACCAGACCAATCTAGAGCCAATCCGCCGAGTTACACAGGCTGCCGTTACTCTTTTCATACGCTTGTGTTTTATTCCTGACTTTGTTTAGCATTAGCCTTGACTGTGTGAAGAAGAACAGTAAACTCAGACAGACGAGCGGGCCCTCTGTAGTCGCTGGTGAATGTGTCAGACCGAACAGAAGAGTCGTGTTCAGACTCAAAGCTAAAGTACAGAAGGATTGGGTTCCTTCAGTACAGAATCTGAGAAAACAACACGGATTTCTGGTTTGTGAATGCGACCACATTGCCAGGGAATTTCCTTTGAGCGTCTAATGTTTAAAATTCATCCTAAGATGCTTTCGAAACTGGAACTCAGTTAAATGGATGCTTTCTGCTTCGAGGCAATCAGAGTAAAGTACTGCCTGGGCCTGGGTCCAAAGCTCGGCCCGTGACTGCAGACCGCAGGCCCTGAGGGCTTACAGCAGAGTCACTGGGGATTGGGTGGGTGACCAGAAGGCCCTGAGGGCTTACAGCAGAGTCACTGGGGATTGGGTCCAAAGGTCGGCCCGTGACTGCGGACCGCAGGTCCTGAGGGCTTACAGCAGAGTCACTGGGGATTGGGTCCAAAGCTCGGCCCGTGACTGCGGACCGCAGGTCCTGAGGGCTTACAGCAGAGTCACTGGGGATTGGGTCCAAGCTCGGCGTGAGTCACTGAGGGGCAGAGTTGGGGATTGGGTCCAAAGCTCGGCCCGTGACTGCAAACCGCAGGTCCTGAGGGTTTACAGCAGAGTCACTGGGGATTGGGTCCAAAGCTCGGCCCGTGACAGGCCCTGAGGGACAGCAGAATCACTGGGGATTGGGGCCCTGAGGGCGAAGGTCCTGAGGGCTAACAGCAGAGTCACTGGGGATTGGGTCCAGAGCACTGTGGTGCTGATAGTGTGGCATTATAGGAACCATCACACTGAGCACTGGGCTGTGTGCTATACCATCACCCAGCATAGGTGCTGATAGCGTGGCATTAGAGGAGCCGGGACACTCATGCAGGCTGGAGGGAAGCTCCACACTCTCAGCTCAGCACCATGAGGAGTCAGGATGAGCATTTCTGATGACCATCTAAAATCAGAAAAAGGACAATAGCTTTATTAGCAGCTTAATACAGACGGGAGAGTAACTGCACTCTTCGTTAGTTGTTTTAAATGGCCGTCTTTCCCAAGAATGGCCTTGCGCCTCTGTATTGTCTAGTTGTTTTAAGTGAATTTGTTTTCTGATCATAAACTCTTTGTGCGACATGCAACATGCACTCATTAGCTATATGCTAAGTGTACAGTAATTGCACATATTATGTGAACTTAGGTATTCTCCCATCAGACACCCCCCACCCCAACATAGCTGCTGTTGTTTATGGGGGCTGTAATATTCTGTGTTAGATATTCTTTTTCAAATCAACCCCATTAATTTTATTCCACATTTCATTCAGAGATGTCACAGTTTTAAATATTCTCCTGGGATACTTCAATTGCTCCTTTTCCATCTCTCGCTCTGCATACCTTTGGCCCTGTCAGTTACACTGCAGCTAACATCTGTATGTAATTAAACAGAGACCCTAGTGGCGTTCATATATCAACTCCTCAAGACAGACTGTTGTCTGACTTCATTTCTGTATCCCTCTGGTAACCCCCGGCAACTTTGAAGTCTCAGGATTCCAGCCAATCAGAGAAGCTCCTCCTCCTTGTTGTGGTCTAGGTTTGGAAGCACGGCACAGGCCGGAGGAACAGGAGCAGTGTGTGCTGGTGAGTGTGTCCCCACGCGTCCCGGCCTTCCCTCTCTGTTTCCCTCTCTGCTGACTGGATGAAAACCCGAAACCCCTGACTGTGTCCCTGATGTGGAGAGCAGTTTCTGTTTGCTGATTTAGCTTCCAGCAGATCCCAGATGGTTTGGAAGATTAAATATTTCATTTCCTCTCTATGCTTTTTTTTAATCATAGCATTAAAGAGTCGATTCAAGGTTATGCAGATATTAAAACAGGATACGCTATTGATTATTGCTGCTTTGTCAGACATGTCGTATCACGTGTGTTTTACGATACTGCAGAACTTAGCTGTTTCTCCCTGAAAAGCAGAAAAACACTGTGGAGAAATTCACACATTGGTCCTGAGGTTTTGCATGCTCTTAATTCTATTAAAAAAAAACTCTAGTTTTAGTGAGCACCAACAAAAACATGTAAGTACTACCACAAATCCATTCTCAGTTTACACAGAGCATATGTTATGTCCCCGTTTTTTTCTAATTAACAAAGATAAAATAATACCGTTTTTCTCCACAAGGTGACAGTATGATCTGATTAACACCAGTCACATGTATCACACAACGACGAGTGCTGCCTATTTTTGAGAGACATTCTCGACTGCAAAGGACGAATATCAATTAATAAATTGTTGCCTTATTACACAGTATATAAGCTGAATTCTGAGAGCTGAAACTGAACAAGACTTCTTTGTTTAAAAATTACCAGTTCTTTTTTGCTTCATCAAAAAACAAAACAGTAATTAACCACTTTGAAAACTTAACTCATCGACAGCACCATTCTCACATTGCAGAAGCTTTGACTTCGTTTTTAAGAATTCTGAGTGGTAACCGCGTACATGCACTTTAAGTGAATACAAGTAATTACTGAATTTTGGATGCTCAAAATTTATCGTCAGCGATGAAGTGCATACATAAGTTTGACAAACATAGAAATCGTCAAACGAGGAAAAACGACCAGGAAATATGGTGATCAGACTGTATATGAAAAATATTAATTTTGTAGCGTATTTATCTATGGTTCTCCTACCACAACCATGTCCTCTTACAGATTTCATTGTAGAACGTGCATAGGAACAATTTAAGAAACATTTCAATATTCATCAATAATTCCTTAAATGGCATTTGTTGGTAGGAATAAAATGTAGGCTACCTGCGTATGGGCTCATCTGTTTGTAAGCACTGAACTCTAATGCTAAGGTCGCTCTGTTTGTTGCAACGCCACTGCGTGACGTCATACTCCCTATGAATTTAAACCCAAAAGTTCAAAATAACAAAGGTCACAACAGCATTTGAGCTGCGAAAATAAAAATATAATTGCAGTCAGATAGGTGAAATATGTAACAATTTTTTTTTTTCAGAATAGCACTGGCTTTTAAAAATGTTGGAAAATGTAGATCTTATTTTTGATTGCACAAGGAGCAAAAGCCAGTTCACTGTGAGAATGTTGGAGCATTCAGTTATGTTGATTGAGATGAACCGACACCAGGCGATGAATATTAGAACAAATGGCTTTCGTCATTAGATGCACTTAAGTACACACAGAATAGTACATCAGCCATTGGCCATATAAATAGGCTACGCACTTATCGCTGTTTGTTTTCCTCTGGGCAGCAACAAAACTCAATAAATTCAATCAATCAATTTACCTGCACCTCATGGGCTCGAGGTTTAAGGCATAATGCTCAATATCAGGGGAAACAGGTAAGCTGTACCGTGGAAAAACCAGCGTTGTTGACTGCGATGTGAGGAGCTACGCTGCGAGCGTTGACGCAGCACTCTGCCCAGCCGCAGGTGGTGCGCGGTCACACTGCTGACGTAAGAGCGGAGGGCAGGGCGGCGCTGGAGAGCGTGATTACCGCCGGAGAACCCTCCGCCCGACCCGCGGCCTCCAGCTTGCCTCGCAGATAGCGGCGGCGCAGGCGCTTTATCACTGCAGAGTTTCTGCACACTCCTTTTCTGAGAACTTCCATCCAAGAGCATAATACAAGACAGATAACAACAGATGGCAGCCAGAAAGAGTGAATTCACAGCCACAGGCCACTGCGAGAGAGAGGGGAGAGAGAGAGAAAGATACTACTTTTGAATGTAAATGGCCACATCAGTGCATGTACTTGCAAGAACTATGATTTCTGCATGCCTAAGTATGCATGTCTCCAGACTTGAAGCAGATTTTTAAACAATAAACACATGATATCCTGACTTGCAGCTGCATGTATCAATAAGTAATCACATATTAAAAATGAATAGGGCTGTAAAAAAATGACAAATAATATTTTCATTCAAAACACTGCTTCATACCTCTGAATTCATTGTATCAGTCCATCATACTGAATCAGTCAGGGATTCATTGATATATTTGATGTATATACTTTCCTGTTGAAAATTGGCATTGATTTTCATTTCAAACTCAGGGAGCGTGGCATATCACACTTTTCAATCTGCCACAGAGATAGCGTGTGTATATTTTTCCACTAGATGGCGCAGGAGCCTATCATTAGGCTCAAATCTGATACTATCGAGCACTAAGAGGAGTCAAACTGAACAGTGATCTGAGGATACTCTGACAGAAGATGGAGCAGAAGTATGAATGAGTATTTCACCCAAATGCATGGGGAGTCCACTCTGAGACAGCTGAAGGGGCCCCGTGGTACAGAGCAGAGCTGGAGGCCAGACCGCCTCTCACCCTGGGGGAAAAAGGTTCTAAAGGGTTCCTCACTTGTCCGGCTGGGGAACCCTTAAAGGATCTTCTTTGATATGGATTTCACTTACAGATTCTCTGTAGAACCTTATTCTGAGGGTCATACAAAGAACCCCTTAAAGATATCTGTATCTAAGATGAACCTTTAAGGGTTCCCCCAGCAGGGCAAATGGAAAACCTTTAAAGGTGCTAGGAAGCACTTTTTCTAAGAGTGCAGCATGCAGCCTGAGGGCTGAGCTGGGTTACAGTAATAAGGGGAGCGGAGGGGCTCTTAAACGGGTCTCAGAGAAGCTGCAGATGCATGTTCACAATGAGAGGATCCATGTCTGGGTTAACCTGCGGCTCTTCAGTTGTTTGAGTGTCCCGAACTCCACTGCTTTCACAGTCTAACGCCCTCGTTACTTTTCACCCCCACCCCCACACACACATGAATACCCACCAGACCTGCACTCTGTACAATAATCACTATTCATAATAACCACACCACCCTCGGGGGACCTGCGATGTATTTTTAGCCACGCCATCCTCCATCCCCACCAGATTCCCACTCAATCCCGTTAGCAAGTAGCTGTGTGAATGCAACTGGCATGACTGCATCAATTGTTACTATTTGTTAAAACACAACAGTAGGATAATGCATGAAGTAAAATAAATGCTGTCTCTTTAAACATATTTTATTTCTTAAAACTAAAATAGTTTGCCACTCAATAATTAGACACTGCTTAGTATTGGGAGAGGGATCTGGAAATCTTCTTGTTTGTGCTAAATTACTTTTTTGTATCGATTAATGTCTATGCAGTCCTACTGTAATTCTTTCTTCGCCTGTCAAAATACACACTCTTACATATTGTGTTACTCCTTAAAACCTTACTATTTTATGTTCACACCATTTACTCTTCCTCATAAAATGCCTCACCCTAAATTGCATGCAGTATAATCGATTTAATGCGTTATGTAAGTTAACTGCACAGCTATAAACTACAAATGAAGAGACAGGGGTCCGCACGCCTCTGGTTCCCTGGTAACGGTATTCAAAGATTACGCTGATCTGGGAACAGGTCTGTGTGAAGTGCGCATGTCCTTTTCTAAGTCTTATGATTGGCCTGCTTTGAGTTATGATTGGTCTGCTTTGAGACCCGTAAACAGCACGCGCAGTGTCCTCGCAAAAAAAAAAAAAAAAAAAAAAAAACGCCACCAGAACCTCGGACACTTGCATGCAGCTTATTGTCAGAGATCAGTCAGTAGACGTTAAACAACAGTATTTTTTTAAGTTAAAGCTATATTATGTATAGTATTAAAGCTAAAATGTTGCCGTAATACATTATGAAGGAACTATATTATACAGTGTATTGCACATTTCTCTCGGTGATCTGTAAAGCAAACGGATAAAGCTTACTGGACTACTTGATTAAGGCAGTTGATAGCAATGCTGTCTAAACACGAAAAGGAACTTCTTGTCACCATCTGGGATAGAATGTCCGTCAGAGCTGAAGACATCGGGTCCGAGGCACTTACGAGGTAGGCCTGCACGTGCATTCCTTAACTCTGTTATTTTCCTCGACCTCAGTATGCCAACTCCATGGTAAACAGGAATCTTAATCAATGATGTAAATACTGTAGTCGAAAATACAATACAATCGTTTGCTGGTGAACGATTCTAATATCTCCAGTGGGTTTCCATTTCCGGGCTCTTACTTGGCACACGTTAACAAATATTATAAATAACCTATTAATCGCTGTTGTAGGCTATATATAACATAATGTGTGTTAAAATTAACTTTAAAAAAATGATATGTTAATGCGGATAATGATAAACTTTTTGTATGTATGCTAAGCAATCTAAACTAAGTTTCAATCTTACTGGTAAATTACAGAGGCGGAAAACACGAGCAAGCATTTATTTACCTCTGGCTATATACTACGTGAGTTGGTCGTGCATCAAGTGCATGTGAAAGTATGAGATAAGAACATCATTAAAAAAAACTCCACAAGGTGGCACTATATTCTTTGTGTTGCCTATATTTGAAACCATGTCCTGCTACAGATACGTGATGGAAAGGTTTTCAGATGAAAAAACATTTTTTGCATTAAATGATATGGCCTACTATTTCTATTAATAATCTATTTTTGCAGATATACACCTCGTGAATTCTCTCTTATGGAAGGATTCATAATTTTCCGTATCATATTCATGTCCTAGTAGCATCAAATAATTGTGCTTAATCAATCCAGACTCCACAGCGTGAGAGTTGGTGCAGTGTATAACGTGTGTAACATGTTAAGGGTGACACACAGCAGACAGGTACAGTATGGAATGTACCAGTGGGATTGTTAACTGTAATTAAAGCCCCTCCTGTTTCTTAGCCTCCTGTATATTTCACCTCACACTGATAAAGTTACGTCACCCATGATCTTCAATCAATGTGTTTTGACATGGAGGAAATCCTGAGCTGCCAGTCTTAGCCCTTATCTTAAATCATCACATTTTGGCACAGAGAAAATCCTGTGATACAGATCTAAGCCCTCCCTGGCTGGTACCTCTATCATCTGACAGCAACTCTGAAAAAGCTCAGGGTTGTGACCACATAATAAGAGTGTGAAAATGTACAGGAAATCTGACATAAGATTAGTGATTAGCATAACAAGTTCCTTGCAGCACCATTTTACATACATTTATGAAGTGATAATGCAGTACCCTACATTACCCTTTAGCAGTACCTTATAGCATTACTCTTTAGCAGTTCCCTTTAGCAATATCCTTTAGCATTACCCTTTAGCAGTACCCTATAGCATTACTCTTTAGCAGTGCCCTTTAGCATTATCCTGTAGCATTACCCTTTAGCAGTACCCTATAGCATTACTCTTTAGCAGAACCCTTTAACATTATCCTTTAGCATTACCCTTTCACATTACCCTTTAGCAGTACCTTATAGCATTACCCTTTAGCAGTACCCTATAGCATTACACTTTAACAGTACCCTTCAGCAGTACCTTATAGCATTACCCTTTAGCAGTACCCTATAGCATTACACTTTAACAGTACCCTTTAGCAGTACCTTATAGCATTACCCTTTAGTGGTACCCTATAGCATTACCCTTTAACATTATCCTTTAGCAGTACCCTTTCACATTACCCTTTAGCATTACCCTTTAACAGTACCCTTTAGCAGTACCTTATAGCATTACCCTTTAGCAGTACCCTATAGCATTACCCTTTAACATTATCCTTTAGCAGTACCCTTTCACATTACCCTTTAGCATTACCCTTTAACAGTACCCTTTAGCAGTACCTTATAGCATTACCTTTTAGCAGTACCCTATAGCATTACCCTTTAACATTATCCTTTAGCAGTACCCTTTCACATTACCTTTTAGCAGTACCCTATAGCATTACCCTATAACATTTACTTTTTAGCCTTTAGTAATGTAAGGTCTTCAATAAGACTTTAGTAATGCATTGCACTCTTTTAGCCTGCAGGAGCTATGACGCCTGATGACACCCTCAGTGTTTCTGAAAGATAAATCCTGTGCAAAGAACAGGCCTGAACTCTTAGGACCTAGTGTCAAATTGAAATCAGTAGGAATTACTGATGGAAATTGGCTGCAAGGCTGAACACCAGCATTAACTGTTGGTGGCGCTGTGCAGTATGTAAGTGTGCCTCTGTGTGAAGCAGATAAACAGCAATATTTTTAGCAACTGTACCATATTGCATTTATGAACTGTATAGAAAATATTTCATAGCTCCTTAGCCAGCTATCCAAAGATGCAAATCTGAAATATTTTATAGCTTTTAATCAACAGATATATTTCATATCTTTTATGTAGTTTTCAGTTGTGGATAGATAGCATAGCTGTGTTGAAGCTCTGTAATGTAAGCTTTGTTTTCCTCCTGTAATGCACTTCTTCTCTGTTTATAGGATGTTTACTTGCTATCCTAAAACCAAGACCTACTTTGCCCACTTAGACATCAGTCCGAGGTCGGCACATCTTCTTTCCCATGGTAAGAGGATCGTTCTGGCCATAGCGGAAGGGGCACGGAACATCAACACGCTGGCCACCACGCTGGCACCCCTCAGCACCCTGCATGCCTACCAGCTGAGGATACACCCCACCAACTTCAAGGTGCTGCTTCTGACGGGTTACCCCAAAACAGCTCTGTTACTTCTTGATAATACACACTGATGTTTTTGTGTATAGCATTGTTAAGATGGTTTGCTGTCTGTGCGTTTCATGATAATAAATTCAAACATGAATCTGCTGTAGCAGTGTAGTGGCACATACATCTACTGTAAATAAATACACAGACCTCTACTGCACTGTTAAGTTTAGGATGCAGATTATCCAAATTCTAAATCCTAAAAGGGGCAAAGGCTAACCAACCTGCTTATGTTGTGTGTAGCAAACAAAACAAAACTAGGGGCAAGGTGAGACTATTGTTCCAAGAGTGAGATGAATCACTCAGGCAGAACAAAACTCAGGGTTAGATCTGGCCCAATGCAAGGTAGCAGACACATGTTGACTCGTGTAAATTTGTCATTGACTGTTTCAGTTTTTTTCATCCCCACATCTTGTCTCACTGTTTGAGTTTTTGTGTCCCCACCTCCTGTCTCACTGTTTGAGTTTTTGTGTCCCCACCTCCTGTCTCACTGTTTCAGTTTTTGTGTCCCCAGCTCCTGTCTCACTGTTTGAGTTTTTGTGTCCCCAGCTCCTGTCTCACTGTTTGAGTTTTTGTGTCCCCAGCTCCTGTCTCACTGTTTGAGTTTTTGTGTCCCCAGCTCCTGTCTCACTGTTTGAGTTTTTGTGTCCCCAGCTCCTGTCTCACTGTTTGAGTTTTTGTGTCCCCAGCTCCTGTCTCACTGTTTGAGTTTTTGTGTCCCCAGCTCCTGTCTCACTGTTTGAGTTTTTGTGTCCCCAGCTCCTGTCTCACTGTTTGAGTTTTTGTGTCCCCAGCTCCTGTCTCACTGTCTCTTGGTCACACTGGCAAGCCACATGTCTGATGACTTCACTCCTATTGCACACGCCGCCTTAGACAAGTTCCTGTCAGCGTTTGCTGCCGTGCTTGCTGAGAAATACAGATAGACTGCTTCATTTAAACTAATAAGCTATGTGGTGTATCAAGAACTGAAAATATCTTAGAGAATGTCTTACATTGTACATATTGTAATAAAAGTTTGTAAATTACACCATTGCTGTTTCTCTTTCATTTGTTAATTTCTTGGTGTATAAATTATATTTTTATGTATTTTGTCTGTGAGTTTTTTGAATAAAAATACTGAAATAAATGTAAACTTGTTTTATCAGAACGTTTTTTTTTTTTTTCATTTTGAATGATTAACTGTTTCAAATGAAAAATAATTTTCATGTAAAGCATTGTATTTGTAACTTACCTAGCACCTATCTTGTTTGTTCCATATTCTCTGATAACAATTACATACATATAGGTACACAAATACATATATTGTACCTCCCAGATTTATCCAAATAAACTACAAAATACTGACTACTCAACTACCAAACGTTGAGTTTTTGCATTGTATATTCAAAGTGGTCACAGGTGAGACCCCTTGAGATTTCAATGTTTTTTTCAAAAGACACCTGGAGGTAGAGTCCTGGTGCACACAAATCGCATGATAAAACATGTGCCAAACATTACAATCAGTGGTGAGTAGTGCATCTCGAAACCATTCGTTAAAACCAGCATTCGGAAAAATCAAATGTTAAAAAGCACACTCTGATGGCCCACCAAAAAAAAATCCAGGATAAGTTTAGTTTTCGTAGTAGGTCTCCCATTGGAGTACTACCCATCAAACGCCTTCTTAGCTTCAGTCGGTCAGCAGGGACAGTGTCTGTGCGGAAGTTGTTCTAATAGCTCAGAGTAGTGGTACACCTCTCTGCACTTTGTGTGAATAAAGCTCTACCACAACTGGTCTGTGTATATAACAATTGTATACATTTTACGCACATTTTAAAAGCACAAATTTGACACAAATATATGTTTGTTGCCATGAGAAGCCTGCAGTGACCAGTAATCCCTTTAAATCTTGAGTTAACCACCATTTGGGTTAGCATGTAATTGAAATATTGATTTTGCCAAGTTTTGTTTTGAGGGATACACAATTTTGCGTTAATGATTTATTTTGAAAGATCCGAGTGTGGAAATGTCTCACATTGGTGAAACTAGCCCCAAAAGTTTACCCTGTCTTTTACTAGATTTGACATTGCTACTAAAATATGACTTGTTTTTTCCGAATGGGGTTTGTATCCATTGTGATTTCCTAATCGTGTTTCGGGTGGGTGTAGCCTACTGAGGCACTAAATCAATTTTATATTAAAGACAGAACACGTTGTCAGGGAATGCTTTTTATTTTCTCAATTTGTCGCAAGTGACAGCTACGTTT
This sequence comes from Albula goreensis, assembly GCA_022829145.1. NCBI lineage: Eukaryota > Metazoa > Chordata > Actinopteri > Albuliformes > Albulidae > Albula > Albula goreensis. Next base: position 1,428,312 of record CM040748.1, on the reverse strand, counting down.
CTCTTTCAAATGATGACAGAGACTCTAGTGATACTGTCTGCAGAGGGCAGAGACGACAACAGAGAGGAACTTCTGCCAGGCAGCCTGCATTTCGGGCGAGAAGGAGTTCCCCATCTGGCCCGCGATGACGATGGTGAGGCAGTCTCCCAGGAGCTTCGTGGAAAAGATCAAAACACGGGACATAAGAATGGTGCAGTGCACTTTCACTGTACAAAGATGTGTCATATTTTATGGGTCACATTAATGTTATTTCTCTTCGAAATACGAAGTACAATGTTCCAGTAAAAATATACAACATATTTTTTTTCAATTGCAGCTCACGTGATAAGCGTCTGATTTGCATATTTAATTAGCATAACTGGATGGGATAACGATATGGATCATGTTATGACTCACCCTGAAGTTGTCAGGATCCACGTGAAGTTTCTCGGAGTGCAGCACGCTGAGCTCGGTGTAGGTGTTCTTGATGTCGTCCATGTTCTTCATGGCGCGGTCCAGACCGTGGAGCACGACGGTGCCGTGAGCGCCCACCATGGGGTTGGCCATGATAGCTGCGGCGTTGTACAAGTTTCCGAACCCTCCGAAGTACCGCTGGGTCCAGGGGTACACGATCAGACACCTGTGAGACAAAATTTAGGATTTTTAAAGATTCTTATCAAGCTCAATATATACATAATATACGCAATATTGTGATTCAGACGAATCAGACTGTTGTTTCAGATTTCGTCATTATAACCATTTGAACAAAGAGTATCACTTTTAGCTTATGAATAATTTGTTTGTTCATTTGTGGTCAATTAATTGACTTGTAATTAATAGTTTCTGACAAAAAGCCCTTTGTTGAATCAGGTTTAGAACAGGTTGAGGTGTAGAATAACCATCCACTGTTTTAGACCATGTAGAAGAAGAATGAACAAATTCTAACCTATGCACACCCATACAGTTTCTCTATTTATTATTTATTTATTTATTTATTTATTTTTATTTTGCTTTGGTTTGTGTAATAGTAGATATGATTGTATGATAATATAGCTATATGATAGCTTACCTGGCCAGAGAAGTAGACCCGACTAGTTCATAGTCGAGTTTTGAAAAGATTTCCATGATGAAAGCACGCTCTTGATCGCTCCACTGTACCATTTTGGAATTTATTTACAGGTTTCTTCCTCTTTTTCTAGATGCTAAAGGGTCCTGTGCTTGTGTGCGCAGTAAAGTCTGCTTTTAAATTATTGTGTTCACTCCGCCCAAAGTAAGAAGCAGCCTGTTATTGGCTGAGCTGCGCTTGTGGGCAGGTTTCAGGTAGGAACCACGGATCGTCTTTCTATGAATAACTCTCTCTTTATTGAATAAACTTTGTCCAGCCAAGATACATTTTTAAATAAAAAAAATGTCTTTTATATTTACGATTAATGTATCTCTGCTATTAGTTTCTTTTGTTAGCTTTTCATTATTTGCATTTTCTCCTGATAGAAAAAAAAACGTTGCAACTGCATCACATCCATAGTCTACATAATATTCTGTCATGTTTAAACGGTATAGGTGCATTGATGTTTATTAAAAAAATACAATACTTCTCAGATCATCCAAACCCATATCGCTAACATTTTGGTGCAAAAGAAATAATTCAAAACGTTAAAACTAATCAAACACGCTGAAAAGAACAGACGACACGTCGATATGTTATTGAAATGTTTATGAATTTATTAAAATTGTTTTACATTTATAAACAGTCAAAGAATAATTAATGAACAGGTTCATCTCCTAAATAATCATCTTGCTTCAGAGGAACCCTGTGGCATACCCCAAGCACAATAAAAAATAAAAGTATATATATACAAGAAATACATTTTGAATATAAGGTTTGTTATATATTTATATAATATAAATTTATTAATTATCATTTATTTATAATCTATTTTCTATAATCAATTTATATATGTAAGAAATAAAGATAGCATTATAAATGAAGTATAAATAAATTATAATGAGCATTCTGTGAAACATATCTAGCAGGTAAATATATTGTGGATAATATCAATAGCGCTTCATCTCATGATGGAATTCAAATGGATTTAATATTTCGCAATGTGCCATAATGTTTAATATCAGGGAGGCTTCGATTTTATACAAGATACTGTGTCTATTCTAGCATTTACTACTTCTGATTTAATATTTTAATTACATTTGTTGTTTGTTACATCAATTAGTCATTGACAACATCCCAAATTGGGCCAAACTGTCATATGGATATTAATAATAATAATAAAAATAATAATAATAATAATAGACAGGAGCGTGGCCATTAATAATGCGTTGTCTTTAATAATATAAGTAGGCTGTTCAATGCTGCTCTGAGTTGTGTGGGAGGATGTGGGTGTGTAGGGAAGGGAGCCTTACTGAAGGAAGCTGAAGATAACGTGTCTGAAAATAGACCATACCTCCCACCACAGGAGAATATGGTGTTGAATTATTATTATTATGAATCATTGGATAAAAATGTAATGATTTTAATGAGTATTAAATAAAAATATGTATTATACATTATAAAATAGTATAAATATATTACAATGGTAATAGTTGTGGCACTGCTACAGCTTCTACTACTGCTGTTTGAAACTGTAGTCGCAGTGTTGACAATAGTTAATCTGCGTGGTGTGGGCGGGTGTTAAAACTGGGAGATAACATGTCTAAAAATACACCAGTTTCCAACATAGGGGTGTGGTTTTAAATATGTGGGCCTATTTTGACCTAATAATAAAAATAAAATAATAATTCATTTTATTTGTATTTTTTCTGATGCCTCCCAGCCCAACTATTTTGATTTTTAGTAGCTATAAATGTGGCAATAGTTTTAATTCACAAATATACATTTTACAATTACAATAATTTCTAGTATTCCTCAAAATGCATTTGATTGGAAGAAATCTCCCCTTGGCCCGAGAACTGGGGCCAAACCATCAGACACATTAAAACATTTCTCCTGAATGTCGTCAACACAACAAAGACGAGAAAAGAAGACACAAAGAATCTATGAATTCATTCGTTGCATGCTTTATTTCGTGTGAATATCAACATCGATCACGTCGAGGTTTAGCGGTACTTCTCACACAAGGCCAGAGCCAGGTTAGCGAGGAACTTGTCGATCGCCAGGTGCGCCTCCGGAGTGAAGTCATCGGGGAACATTATAGAGAGCACCACAAGGAGGTTGTGAGACAGGATCTGCAAATAGAACAACGCACCTTTTACAATAGTGTCTTTCTCTGCGATTATCACTCACACAAACACATTCCCTCAAATAATGCACTGTGTTTTATTTTGCCTAAATGCTGTACACATAACCAGTTATTTTCTTCTTTGTCAGAATTTCGGGACTACCTTGAAGTTTTGAGGATCCACGCGAAGCATGAAGGCGTGCAGCTCGCTCAGGGTGAGAAGACCACCAACGAGGTCGTCGATTTTTTCCACGGCCTCCAGAACGCCCTCCATAACGGTCTTCCCGTGCTTCCGCACTGGGGCGGAGCCAGGAGTCACCTCTTTCCAATGATCAAAGTAGGTCTTTGTCTGAGGGTAGACAACCAGCGTCCTGTGGGGAAATATAGGGAAATATACACTGGGTTAATTCACAAAGCAGAAATACAGATCATTGTCTTAGGTTTAAAGTTGAATAAATTCATAATTATTTCATGTCCATTTTTAAACTGTTACAAGAAGATAATATCACATCCTAAACTACAACTCAACTACAATCACCTGGCTAGGGCGTCATGCCCGATCTCCTCAGCCAGGCCAGCAGCCTTGGCAAAGAAGTTCTTCACGAGGTTTTTGTCTTTAGTTGACAGACTCATCCTGACTTTATGCCTTGCCTAATGTCAACGTGACAAACAGACTTTCGAAAAAACCCGGGTCACTTCTCTAAATTCTCACACCGCTTTATACTGTCCCAGAGGTTCGACTCGTCACGATGCTCCACCTTCAAACGTATCCCATTGGCCAACACGCTGAGAGTATTTCTTTTTTCAGCTACAATGGACGGTTAAAAATAGCCCATTCAAGCTAATGTGGGCGGTACGCATCCTTATCGTCTCTGACGCATACCAGCCTCGCCGTTCTGATTAAACACAGTAAAACTCCTGAATGACTTTTTATTTTTATGAGCTGTATTGTAGTGGTCCAGGGAATATCACTAAAATAATTATGCCTGATATGGCTTAAATAAATGTATATGTACTTATGGTTGTTCGTTATATGAAGCATGATTAACTTTTGTAAAAAATATATTCTAATAATTATTTTTCAGTTGTCCCAAAGAAAGAGCAAAATAAGAAATTTTGCCTTTCAAATGATCTGAAATGAATTAGTTGTATTGTACATACATATTTGATACCACAGTTATGATAAACGGATTTTTTAAGTTTGTCAAAAAAAAAAACGATTTTGTAACAATGTTCTAATGTATTTAGCCTACTGTAGCTGCGGCTACGTATGTGTGTGTAGTTTAGAGGATTAGCAATCTCGACTTCGAATGCTCCAAACTAGCTTTGCCTTCAAAGTCTATTGATCCTGATTGACTGTTTTATTATTTCTGTGACTTCCATCCCTGATTTTGTCGTCTCAAAAAACCCAAAAATGATATTCCATGCAAACCTACAAAACACGCAGACTTTTGGCCGTTCTCAGGGAATGTCCAGCCACATACACCTGGTCCGAATATGCACTAAATTCAGACACCTGCTGATTTTAAAGCTGGGTCGACTTGATCCTTGTACACCTTAATGTGCAGAGTTTAATTTCTAAGTTCTAAGTTCTAAGATCTGCTAAGAATTCGACTGATGCTGATGTTATTGTTTTATCTGAAACATGGCGATAGATCTGGTCCTGACCGGGGCGTTTGCAGTGATGGCTCTAACTCACAGTGCACGGATCGCCTGTGGAGAGGTGGTAGTGTTGCTAATTATTTCAAATAGAAATACAGTGGTACATTAATTCGTTCGATTTTTTTTTAACGAAACTATCTGAGTGCCTTGAATCTTGAGGTTTCTAAAAGGCATTTGATTGCTTTGACTGTGTGTTATTGGTCTCCATCTAAAATAATTGACATTTTAGCTTCTTATTGAACTTGATGCGGTTGGAGATACAAGCTTAAATTGATTAATGTCTGTATGAGATACTTTTGAAGCACGTTGTAATTCTTCAAATCGCACAAAAAAAAGAATCAATTCCACATCTTAAATGTCTGAGACATTGGAAGGAGGGCGGAGAAGAGCCTATAGTGTATGAAAGGAGGATACGAGTACTGCGATGCACCTTGTCCTTTGCCACACGCTGCAGCTCAGTCCCTCCCTCACCGGTATGTTTGACAGACCGCCTGACAGGAAGGGGAGGAGAGAGCTGGTGGCGGCATGTTTGGAAGACGAGCTTGTGAATGATAAAAAAAAAAAGTTTGTTTACAATGCCGTTCGATTTGGTAATTGCTGGTATAGTTAGATGTAAAAGATTTCTTCAGACGAGTGTGCGTGCCTAATTGCGTTTTTGGGCGATGAGTAGCTACCTACTGTTTTTTTGTTTTTATTTTTTATTTTTTTTTGGGGGGGCACCGTCTGTTTGTTAAACGACTCTGGGAAACGTCTGTCAATTTTTCAACTTTCGGATTCATCAAGTTGACCGCCTTTGGAATCCTGAATATTTGCTAAATAAAAATTTAAACTAAGGAAAAGAAAGAGCAACCGCGCCGGTCTGGAGGCAGCAGAAGTCCACTGGTCGTCGGTCATCCTCCTAACAACAGGTAAGAAGCACGGCTGTCTTGGTTCCGCATTTTCTTTTTCACCTTTCCCTTTTGTCTGGGTTAGACCGACACTTTATACGCACACACATGTAGGTAATGGTCTCAGCATTTAGCTGTAGATTTCTAGTTCCAATTTTCAGGTTAAGTTTTTAGGTTATAGCTAGGTAGGTAGCAGGTTAAACGTACACAGCGCCTAAAGGTTTGTGCTCAGAACACTGTCAGTGAATACAGAATGAAGGTGTAACCACCGGCTCGCTGTGGAACCCTGGAGACTTCTCCATGAATGCAAGACGGCCTGAGCAAAGGCAAGAAAACCTGGTGCTCAGGCTGACTGACGTGTTTTCTTTAGAAACAAATGTATTTATCAGAAAGATAACATTCAGATTTAGCCTAACTGCAGACACCTTGGATAATCTACCTTCTGATAAATTATTAAATCTTTGCTTCATGTGATAACTCCTTTAAGCACTGGCATATATGTAACAAAGTGCTCCTCCAGTGGAAAAAAACACTTGATTTTAAAAAGCTGTCTGATTTTATTACTTTAAATCTGAGTGACTTCCTGCAATAACATTAAAATAATATAGTATAAATACTATACTATACTATACTATACTATACTATACTATACTATATAATACTCTAGTATTCAGCTCTTATGCATTATCAGTGGCATGCTCAGGCTGTCTGGACGGCGAGCAGGGCCACACGGCGAGCAGGGCCGCACGGCGAGCAGGACTGCATGGTGAGCAGATCTGCATGGCAAGCAAGACCGCATGGTGAGCAGGACTGCATGGCGAGCAGGACCACATGGCAAGCAAGACCGCATGGTGAGCAGGACTGCATGGCTGCACACTCCCCATCCCAGCTGCTCTGCACACTCCCCATCCCAGCTGCTCTGCACACTCCCCATCCCAGCTGCTGCACACTCCCCATCCCAGCTGCTGCACGCTCCCCATCCCAGCTGCTGTGCACTCCCCATCCCAGCTGCTGCACACTCCCCATCCCAGCTGCTGCACTCCCCATCCCAGCTGCTCTGCACACTCCCCATCCCAGCTGCTCTGCACACTCCCCATCCCAGCTGCTCTGCACACTCCCCATCCCAGCTGCTCTGCACGCTCCCCATCCCAGCTGCTGCGCACTCCCATCCCAGCTGCTGCGCACTCCCCATCCCAGCTGCTGCACACTCCCCATCCCAGCTGCTGCACGCTCCCCATCCCAGCCCATCCCAGCTCTGCACACTCCCCATCCCAGCTGCTGCGCACACTCCCATCCCAGCTGCTGCACGCTCCCATCCCAGCTGCTGCTGCTCCCCATCCCAGCTGCTCTGCACACTCCCCATCCCAGCTGCTGCACATCTCCCCATCCCAGCTGCTGCATCCCAGCCCCCATCCCAGCTGCTGCACGCTCCCCATCCCAGCTCCTGCACATTCCCCATCCCAGCTGCTCTGCACACTCCCCATCCCAGCACTGCACCTCCCCATCCCAGCTGCTCCCCATCCCAGCTGCTGCACACCCCATCCCAGCTGCTCTGCACACTCCCCATCCCAGCTGCTGCACACTCCCCATCCCAGCTGCTCTGCACACTCCCCATCCCAGCTGCTCCAGCTCCCCATCCCAGCTGCTCTGCACACTCCCCATCCCAGCTGCTGCACACTCCCCATCCCAGCTGCTCTGCACACTCCCCATCCCAGCTGCTGCACACTCCCATCCCAGCTGCTGCTGCGCTCCCCCTGCGCGCTCCCCATCCCAGCTGCTGCACGCTCCCCATCCCAGCTGCTGCACACTCCCCATCCCAGCTGCTCTGCACACTCCCCATCCCAGCTGCTGCACATTCCCCATCCCAGCTGCTGCACGCTCCCCATCCCAGCTGCTGCACGCTCCCCATCCCAGCTGCTGCGCGCTCCCCATCCCAGCTGCTGCGCACTCCCCATCCCAGCTGCTGCGCGCTCCCCATCCCAGCTGCTGCACACTCCCCATCCCAGCTGCTGCACGCTCCCCATCCCAGCTGCCCATCCCAGCTGCTGCACGCTCCCCATCCCAGCTGCTGCACGCTCCCCATCCCAGCTGCTGCTGCACACTCCCCATCCCAGCTGCTGCACACTCCCCATCCCAGCTGCTGCACGCTCCCCATCCCAGCTGCTGCACGCTCCCCATCCCAGCTGCTCTGCACACTCCCCATCCCAGCTGCTGCACATTCCCCATCCCAGCTGCAAAACTGCTTTTGCAAACTGAGGGAAACTTTCAGTCCCTCATTATTAAGGGAAATTCAGAGGGCCACTATTACAGCCCAGCTGGAACCCTCATGCAGGATGGCAGTTAGCCTACAATTAGTGCTCGAGTGTAAAAGGAGGGATGAGGTCAATTGGGACCAGGCCATAGTAAACATGGCTTCAACATTAGCCCTGTTTTATTTGACCATTTTCTTGGTTGTCCTTACTACTCGGTGTGTCGACTGCGAACTTTTTTTTTTTTTGGAGGAATTATCAGGATACGCCTGAAGCTTATGCAGTCAATTATGAAATATTATTATAATAATGATTAAATAATTATCATTGCTGGATTATCAATTGTTTATTTGCATTCATAAATATTTCCATTTCATTTTTATTTTATTATTTGACGATGTAAAATTAAGAATTACAAATTAATCTCAAATCTGGTGCCATCAGTTTCTGCAGTTTTCCCTTATGTCTTGGACCTATAACAGTACAAACTGTAAAGCAGTTAGTTCAGCAGGCCACGGATAACACCCTTCAGTGGCTCTGCTAGTAGAATATAGCGCCTCCTTGTGGTGACTATAGCAATATGTGTGATATAGCAATAACAAAGATGATGGGAGACTGTGCAGTTGTCCCAACACCCAAAATCTAAAAGCACATTGAATATAAATTCAATAACAAAAAATATAAAGAACATCTATGTCATTTTTCTAGTTTAATTAGAATAACATGGATATGATTTTTTTCCATTCTCATTCATTTGTGAGTTTCCAGCTGTGTTGTGAGTCCTTGCCTTTCCGTTTCATGCACAGCAATGGTACTGCAGGCTTTAAGGAGATTTTTACAGTAGGAGGAAAACTCTTTTGAAAAAACGATAAACCACCGACTTACACAGTCGGAGCGTGCATTGGTCTTGATGGTTAATGTCACTTACATGATCACAGGATGAAATATGAACGTGAACATGCTAAAAAAAGAGTGGAATTTTTTTTTGGGTATTTCACGTTTAATTCCGAGCTCCTGGATCATAGCGCAGGCTTCTGTCATTAGCTGAGTATCGGGGTTCTTTTTCTTATGTTCAAAAGCAGGCTTTCTGCTATGAGTAACTCCGAGGGTGTTTACAGCAAGCCGGAGGTTAACTTGGTGATTAATGTGGATGACAACGAATGGTAAAAGTATAAAGACCCAGATACACGGTAACATTGGGCTGTTGCGGTCATTACAGTGCAGTACTTTGCATTTTAAATAAAATGGCATGTAAGAAGATCGAACTGCAAATGTGCTCAATTTATGAAAACTCATTTACATTCAATCACAAACGTGATATTGAATGAAATGCATTGGATATTTTTGTTCTTCCTTGTATTTTTCTTAAGAATTAAACATCAATTTTATCTTCCTATTCAGACCAGCTCCACCCATCAGCTGAAAGTTGCGATAACACCCTTTCCTTTGACTAATGTAGCAACGCCACGACCTGGTAGACAGTGCTGCGCCGTCCTCTGTAACAAGTGCCGCAGCCAATATTTTTTCATAACTGATAACTCTAAATCAAATGTATATGTGTTGAAAAGATTAATTATTCGTTTCAGCAAGTATAGTTTAAAATTTTAATTGGAATGTGACAGCCCATAACCCCTCTGTATTAAAACTAGATCCATTTTGATTTCTCGCTTGACACAGCCTAATACAGATGTAATATGTGTGACTGTATAATGATTAATACTTCTATAATCTGGCGGGTTAATATTAGTTTTGATGTGTTTATCCATAGCGGTCCATAGACCCCAAGCTGCGAGCTATGAAGAGTATACATATATATACACATATATATATACTGTATATATATTTAAATAAGTTTATACTGTGTGAATGTGGATCTGCGCCAAACACCGGAATTCCCATGCCTTAACAGATAATTAAACAATTTGAATAATAATTTGAAAATTGAATAATATGGTCAATAATTAGACTATTTAAGTATTTTTCTCATCCAAGACAATCTTTTCTTGACTTTAACCGGTTGGTTTGAGTATGTGCATCCTGTGAGTTTATATTTATGCGAAAAGGCCGTGTCTTTTCTACACCTACATTTTATTTTTTTAAAAATACCTTAAGCCCATCGCATAAATGGTATTTGAGTGCACCCGTGAATGTTGTTTAAACAGAATTTTGAAATGTACAAAACCACACATCTGCAGATGATGCTTTTAATGTTTTTTATTGTTTTGTGACATGCTGGTTTCCTAAAACAACAAGAAACAGTGCTTTTTCCGTGTTTCAGTGGAGGAGAGGCGCTTTAGTGGTACTGCCTGCCCAGGGCAGAGATGACAACAGCCAAGAACTTCTGCCATGCGGCCTGGTATTCAGGAGTGAAAGCAGTGCCCATCTGTCCAGCAACAACGATGGTGATGCAGTCGCCCAGCAGCTGGTAAGGAAACACAAGAGGAGCATTTTGTTATTAGACATGTCGATCACAATCAAAACCTTCTGAAACAAAGATTTCGAAGTCTGTCATTTCTCTGCAGTTTTTCTATTACTTTCGCCTATTCAGCTTCAGACGTCAAATTAATAAAGCGTGACAAATGAGTTTTATGCGTGTGGAGAAGCATACACACGCCAGATAAAGTGTTCATAACCTACCCTGAAGTTGTCAGGATCCACGTGAAGTTTCTCGGAGTGCAGCACGCTGAGCTCGGCGTAGGTGTTCTTGATGTCGTCCATGTTCTTCATGGCACGGTCCAGACCGTGCAGCACGACGGTACCGTGAGCGGCCACCCTCGGGTTGCCCATGATAGCTGCAGCGTTGTACAAGTTTCCGAACCCACTCATGTACCGCTGGGTCCAGGGGTATACGATCAGGCACCTAAAAGTCATGCGGACATTTTTACAATGCATTCACATCACTACATAAAACACTGGCATAACAGTTAGCCTACTGATACTTCTGCTACTAAAACTACAAATAATAATCATAATAGTAACAGTAATAATAATGACTAATTTCTGTCGAGTACCCCCAGTGTATCTGATGTTTTCTGATTGTTCTTGTGCTACCTATGTTCTTATTCCCTACATTCTACTATTCAAAAATATGAGTAGAATAGAGAGCGCACCTAGCCAGAGAGTTGGGCCCGACCACATCGTAGTTCAGCTTGGAAAAGATATCCATGATGGCAGCGCGCTCTGCATCCGTCCATTCAACCATGTTGGCAGTGAGTAATGGGGTCCTTCGCCTTCTTGCAAAAAAGCTGTACGAAACCTGTGTTAAATGACTGCGTGTGAGCCGATTTAAATTATTTTACTCTCCGCCCAAAACAAGAAGATTAACGTGATTGGTTGGGCAAAGCTGGTGGGCACGGTTTTATGTCAAGCTGGCATTTTTCCAGAACAGCTTAAGCGATATCAGTGATGGCAACTCTTATGACTGGAGGTATGGTCTACTCTCACTCACACTATATTCGACAATTTAATGTTTTCATTATGAATTAAAGATTTGGGAGGTCTTTTACACTTTTCAGGCGAAACTCAGTTCAAAGCATTAAAATATTCTGCCTCTAATCACACGGACTCGATGTATTGCTACTAAATAAGCTATTAACTTTCAATGAACAATTAGATATTACATAACGAACCATTGGTATGATGTAGTACCTAATGGTTAGTTACAAACTCTATATAGTTAATAACAAAAGTAATATCCCATGGTTACGAGTATTTCAGTGTAACATTTTTTTCCTCTGTGTAAAGTGTGATTCAGTTATGGATTTGGTCCTAACTGCTGAGAACACGATCATCGGGAATACAAATTAGTAAAAAGCAGAAACAAAATCCTTATTTAATGGTTACAGGTTAGAAGCGGGTTGCTGTCCACTGCGGTAGTGCTGACCTCAGGAAAGGCGAATAAAGCCCTTCTGCGCACGGAACGGTGACTGAGCCATCTCGCTCTGCCCTGTAGACCAGACGTGGCACCTGGGTTAACTATCATTGTCGTCAAACGAAAAACCCTCTTTCCCAAATGACAATTTTTCAGCATATATGAAAAACTGTTTCACTATAATTTAGCAAGCCAATGTTAGCCACATTCTGTTTAAAACCTGTCACAGAGCCATCAGCAACACACATTTTACGAGTCAAGCTTCCTATTCCAGTATCCATAAACGACTGTGTGAGGTTTTTTACAGGAGTTCTTTCAACAGAACCGTTATACAATATAATATATAAAACCATTACAAACGATTCAACAAGACAAAATCATTTGCTTATGGCTCTGTACAATAACAGGAAGTTTCCCCATGGTTTCAAGTAAAGAACCCTGTTTTGGTGCTATTTAAAACAGTCTGTTATGTTTTCTATGCTGTATGTATTAATCACAATTTTTTTTACAAGATTTTCTCTCGGGTTGTGATGAATCTTCCTTTTCCTTTGTTTGCCTTTTTCTCCACTGAACGTGTCTGACGCCATGTCACCAAGTCAGTCTTTATCTGCAGTGTTCAGCTTGACTATTTGGGTGTGATAGTGACTCGAGTGAGCCTAACATTTGGAAGCAAAGTGCCCTGATCATAAATTCTGTGGTTTCAGACCAACAACTGTGTCACGGGTGTCTATGATACAAAGCCAAAAATAGCCCTGGTTAAAATATGGATAAAATATTACCTCACCTCCGCCCACGTCTCTCTCTAATCAATCGGTGTCATATAAAAACCTTTTTATGTGGCAAATATAACATTTATCTTCAACACATGGGATTATCCAGATGGAAAGCAAAATATTGAAATGTTTTATACTTGCATTAAGGCCCTATGAGTATAAATGTATGGGGCATAATGTATAAAAAAACACCCACACTGCTTTTGGTGAGCTAATCACCAGTTGTGTAGATGGCTGTTCAGCCCGGGGGTGCCTCGCTGTAACCTGAATGAGCGGTGAGACAGCAGAACCCTCCTCTGACTCAGCACTAAAGTTCCTCATGCAGCTGATCACATGCTCTGCTCATGACTGCGCAGCCGGATAGAGGCTCGGCTGATGACTGCGCAGCTGGATAGAGGCTCGGCTGATGACTGCGCAGCTGGATAGAGGCTCGGCTGATTACTGCCCAGCTGGATAGAGGCTTGGCTGATGACTGCGCAGCTGGATAGTGGCTCTGCTGATGACTGCGCAGCTGGATAGAGGCTCGGCTGATGACTGCGCAGCTGGATAGTGGACTGGAATAGAGGAATGAACAGGAAGCCCTGAAAGGCGGCTGCAGACAGAATGCCAGTTCAGGATGTGGGCCACTGAGAGGACAGGCAGACAGAGATTTGCTTACATTAGTGACACACACTCTTAGACCCCCCGGTTAGGCCAATCAACTGTAAGTCATTTTAGGTTACTGTAAGTGTCGGCTAAATAAGCTGAGTATTGAGAAGGCAGAAAAATTGTTCTAGAGCCAAAAACAACAGAATGTCTGGACCAATAGTATATGGACATATTCAGAAGGGCTGGTCACTCATGTAAAATATATTCCGTCAAAAGTGGAAATACAGGCCGCTCACCACCACTTCTGCTGTGAGAGGAATATTTTAAAAGGTAACAGGTAAATGTGAAGTGGGGTCCAAAAGTCTGAGACCACTAATGGAAGAGCTTCTATTTTGCATTCTTTTACAATTTAATACAATAGTTTTATTATAAGTTATATTAACAATTTGAGTTGAAGGTTAATCACAGGGTGCACTGGAGCTGGCATGGACTCCACAAGTCTGAGCAAAACCTGATGATATATGTTATCACATGGTCTTTAAGTGCGCAAAGCTTTCATGGCCTTTAAGTGCCCAGTAAATGTTCAATGAGGTCTGACCTTTTCTACAAAGGGATTGACAGGGTCAGTGTCACCCATTTGCTTAAAATTGACCAAGACATTGTGCAGAATCTTCAGTACTTCTTCTTCATTTTAAATGCCATGACTTTGTTTTAAAAAATCCTAACACTTTCTGATTATTTCCAGGTTTACATGAAAAAGGGAAATAAATGTTCAATGTGGTCTCAGACTTTTGGACCCCACTGTAAGTTCCTCCAACCGTGTGGTGCTCCATCAGTGTGACAAATGGTTCTGACTGTGGTGATTTTAATGTTCAGGAGAGCACCCATTTATTTATCTATCTGAATAACGAGCATGTCAAACAGGAGACACAGTGAACTGTCCCTTAACACAGCCCTGAGCTCCACATTGCTACCTGGCTCCTAGGTCAGCTCATCACCCGTAAGATCCTTTGAATAAATGTCAGCTAAATGTTAGCTGATGTAGCTTGCACACTGGCAGAGGTGTCACCTGTAAGCACAGCATCTGGATGCATTGGCCATCAGCCATACTGTGGGAGGACAATGGCTGCCGTTAGCATGAGTGGCGACCCATGCTGCTACTAAGCCACGTGGGCTGCCATAATGGCACACCTCATGAGCTCCACCGTCAGGGGCTGCTGTTTGACACGAGGTTTACAGACATGGCCGTCACACGCGTGGGGTTCATCAAAACACAACACGTTTAGATATATACCAGCAACACCAGCAGCAGTTCAATGCATGGATGAGTGAAATGTTATATGGATGTTGAAACAACAGTATGACTCATAAAAACTGGGAAAAGCCAACATTCACAGAAATGTTGAATTCTTTGACATCATTATTACTGAATAGCAAGAATACCTAACTCAACTAACAGCTGCAATTAGACAGTTATGCAAGAGATAATATGCTACAGTACCTGAACCCTAAGCTAGACAAGGGTTTCATATTTCTCCCATAATTTAATCATAAATGCTCATGATATTTTGCACTGAATAGAAATGAGTAGATGAACCCCAACCGTGAGCAGCTGATGTTCCAAAATCAATACAGTAGCCTACAGCTATTGTGCACCTACGGCACTGATGCGGAAACGTTGTTTTGGCCAAGCGGTAATTTTGGAATTACCTCACTGTAACCCCCATATGACGTCCTTTAAAATATGTGCGGAATTACTTCAGCCCTATCAATTATTTTGCTTCATATATTCAATTTGTGTATATGTATATATCGTATATGAATATAAATATAAACATATATATTTAATTTCAACAGATTATATGAGGAGACAAAAATTATTCAGAGATTTTGACCAGATGTATGTATGCATGCTTTATTCTGTATTAGTTAATGGAGTGATCACAGATAGCATCGATAGAATCACAACAGTTCTTTCGCCATCCTGTGGGTTTTAGCGGTACTTCTCTGCCAGGGACAGGGCTACAATGGCGAGGAACTTGTCAATGGCCAGGTGAACCTCAGGATTGAAGTCTTCACAGAACAGCATGGACAACACCACAAGAATGTTGTGTGACAGGATCTGTTCAAAATAAATACAAAGAAATTAGAAATGAACATGCGCATTTCAATACATTTCCTTTGACATTTTGGTAATGAAGTGATTAGAAGTTGTGTGTATGTAATACATTCCCGTGTTTCCAAAGAAAGCTTCAAAAATTGGGACGATTTTATATTGAGTACATTGATTTCAACAGATTTTAAAAGGCAGATGGCGAAGAATAACACTCTAGGCAATGGGCTAGTTAAAGATAGCGTTAAGAGGCGGTGTCCCAGTGATTTACCTTGAAGTTTTGGGGGTCCACGCGCAGCATGAAGGCGTGCAGCTCGCTCAGGGTCAGGAAACCATCGGGGAGGTCGTCCATCTTTTCCACGGCCTCCAGTACACCGTTCATGACGGTCTTCCCGTGCTTCCGCACCTGCACAGAGCCAGGGCTCAGGTCATTCCAGTGGGCAAAGTAGGTCTTAGTCTGAGGGTAGACAACCAGCGTTCTGTTGGATGAAAATGGAGTTTAACTTCATCTCAAGTCTCTGGGCCAGGTGAAGGAGCATGCACTTTTCCTTTACCTAAACCGAATATAAATTATAGGGCATGGCCGATTCAGATTGTGCTCTTACCTGGACAGAGCCTCGTTACCGATCTCCTCTAGCCTTCCAGAAATTTTACCGAAGAAGGCCCTCACCATATCTTTCTGCTTAGGTGTGAGACTCATTCTGGCTATTGTCAGTGAACTGAGGTTACGAGACAAGATGCTACGCAAAAGTCCCTTTTAGAATATAAACCATGAGCCCTTTTATGTTGTCCAGACTTGATGACAAACCGCCATGCTCCACCTCCACATCTGTTCCATTGGCTATTGTTTATCATTCTGTCCTTGTTTGAGTGCAAGAAATTTGTGGAAAAGAGGAGGGACGTACAGTACTTTTGAAAATATAGGTTACAGTAGGCGTTAACGATGTTTATCTTGTGCTAAATATAGACTCCATGGTTTTTGAACAAAACATTTCTTGTACTGTCACGTTTAATTTTGTTTATCCGATCAACTGAGAAAATATTGTTTTATGCCCATCTTACATTACCAGAATGGTGGAAAGTCATTTTGAAGTAGCTGCATTTTCTAAACAAGTTCTAATAAACACTGAGCTGTTTATCCCGTGCTGGAAATTTGGTAACCAAGAACCCATCACACATAAACGGTTCCCTTTAACAAATCAGATGCAACCCGAAGTGTATGATTGTTAAATCTAAATTTCATAGGCTAGAGCCTTTGCTAGAGAGATTGTGCCAATTTTCGATCGAGGTAGTGCTGAATTGATCCGTGAAGGTTTGGTTCAGATTTCGTTTAGTATCACTGAAATCGTGACGCAAACGTGAGAGCGTTTGACCGAATCACTGCTTGAGCTGTCTGCCTTTCTCGCTCTTTCACCTCAGCCTTTATGTGTCCTACTTTATAGAACATCTATTAAAATAACTAATGCTGGCGAATGTCAATAATTCACAATGCAAGTTTGAGTCTTTGTCATTTGCTCTGTCACGGAATCCTTCATTCACCACAAATGGTCTCTGTTCAGTGAACCGGGGTGTCCCCACTCTCAGCAGTTATGACCTCACTGATTCAACCTGCCCGTCAGTGATTGAATCAGTAAAATATTATCTGTAAAGGAATTCTTTTTAATATAGCGCCATGCAGAGAATTGAAGCGCGACTTCATCTAACGAATTAAAGTCCTGGTTTGTAAATATGGGACATTCATCCTTCGTGATGTGCACAGCTGTTAATGCAATAGTACGGCTTCAGAAGGGGAATCATCATTCAAGCAACAGCAGTAGTGTCCAGTTAAGAACGGATTACAGCTCAATACAATTGCATGGTTTCGGCTGTAACTGAAATGAAGGCCAGCATGTACACTGGGCCCTCAGATTCGAGGTTTGGACCCAGAGTTGTGGACATTGTACGTAGTGCTGACACTATGGCTATGGCATTGTAAATCATAACTTGGAGTGCACAGGAGAAGGACATTTCGTTGTTTTCCTGCTGGGATAAGCAGATATCGCTTCTCGGCAAGTGCACTGGAGCAGCCAGGGTAATCGCAATGATCTCTATGGTGAAGGTGGGCATGGAGTAAGCGGTAGAGCTCAAGGATAAGGGTGAAATCTGAGGAAAACGCACTTCAGCGCATGCCCGAATCCGGTCCAGTGTGAAAACAAGGTTTGATACATTCTTGCAATCTTTACATGAGTAAGTTAATAAAAAAAATGTCTAACAATGCAGTTGACTATAAAGGCTATATGAATGACTATATATATATTATGTTATTTTTAACAACAACAACAATAACAATAATAATACATGTATAATAATAATAATAATAACAATATGTATTATTATTTTTATTATTATTTTTAAATGAATTAACTCATTAATTTGAGCTCCTCACAAACTTTATTATACTGTGATATATATATTCACTGTAAATATACTGTATTTGGGGATGATCATGCCATGTCTCATAGAGAAACGGGAAAAGCCTTTCAATCGGGTGTTTGTTTGTAGTTAGTGGGTAATCTCTCTCGTCTTTTCCATGTGAGAAAATGAAACAGAATAATGTTATCTGTATTTTGACTGCCCAGAATGAGGATCGGTTCGTGAAAGAGATCAATTGGTTATTGTTTGGCATTGTTTATTATTATTTATTAATTTTTTTTAACCAAAGATTAATTTCCATCTTGACTCCCTCCCCCAGCACTCCCCTCCCCCATTGTTAAGGTTGTCATGGATATATTTCACACTCAGCGTATGCTAACATTTTTTATACCACAGCCACGTGTGCAGAATATTTTTAAAAGTCGTTGTCATTTACTGTAGCAAAACCCTGCAAAACGTTTTAGAGTATGGTGAAATGTTTTTTCATAAATACGCTGCTCATTCTCTGTCAAACGCATTGATATGCTTTTGCAATAAATATTTGATGCTATAAATTATAATCTTAAAAAAATCCATTATAGTCTTGTTATAATCTTTGTTATGATGTAAAGTTAAAACACTATTCATCGTTTAGGTTATCCCAAATTAAGATGTTAGAAAAAGGTGGCCCCTAGTTAGAGTCCATTTAACTAAATTCTGGTTGGTTTTAAGGTTAAACAGTAGTTTTTAACATGGTCCCCAGCATGACCTTGTAAATGTGGGGTTTTCTCTGAAGGTTTATCTCGCGCAGCGCACTCCATGTTTATCTGCACGCTCCAAGCCGCCCCACCCTCGCGACCCCAATCTGTTTCCCTGAGATCAAGACCAACAAACACCCTTAACTGGCATTTTATTAATTCCTTACTAAACATGGCAATTTGCTTATTTACTGATAAAACGAAATCCTAATTTTTAGTAATTTCACTAGATTTACTTGACGAAATATCACAACTCAGTGACATCCCGACTCCGACGTCAGTCACACAAGTATTTTCAGGTGTAAAATAGTCTGTAATATATTGTACTAATATATACATATAGATATAATTATATAATCATGTAATTAATATAGTATAAATATATAATATTCAATAAAGGAATACCATTTTCCCATATCTATCTCTCGTGTAGCGTTCTGGTCAAACTGACCCGTTTTTATAATTCAGTGAAAGAAAATTCAAAAGAACACATTTTCTAAATTGTATTACGACAAAAAATGACAATGTCATGGAATACTGTATTCTTTTATTGAGAAACGTTTTTTTACTCATCATAAACTGAGGCACGAAAATGATCAGGAATATTTATTAACAATCAAACAGCTGATCGATTGTTGATCATGTTTTTATTTAAAACTTGATGACTCATCCTACAGAAAAGCGTGATGAGGGAGGGAGTGAGTGTGGAAAGTGAAAACATGACGCAGACACTGAACCTCGGTGTGAAAATGGATCGCAAGTTCTTCCAAAGTGCAGAAAAAACATGTCAATACCAACATTGTGACTCAATTTTTTCTAGCCTTGAAAGTTGTAATTAATTTAATTGTAAACAAATAATTAAATATCAGTTGTAAATATATTATAACTTTTTTTACAATTAATAAAATTGTTTAGGATTGTAACATTTTGCTAATGTTCACGCAGCAGCCTTTTAGATGCTTTTATAAGTAGTAATCTTATTGAAGGGATTTGTAAAACTGCGTTGAAAAACTGGCCCAAATGTTTTTAAATTGTAAAAACAAATTGTATAATTCTGTGTATTGTAAAAAAAAAAAACTGTTCGTGGTTTTGTTTGGCATTGCCACCTTTTTCCTTTAGTGCGACGTAGGCTAGGACGTGTTTGAGATCATGTAAGAACTTAATAACTGGGTCGAGTTTTAAAAGGTTTCTGTAACTGTGTGTTTAATGTTGTCTTTGAAAACATTTAATCCATTTAAAATGGCCAACTGAAATGTCAGGTGAATGTAATAGCGCCTACCTTCACCTTAGTAACGCTGATTAAATCTGATGAACGCACAAAACGCCTTTGTTTGATTTTGATGACCTTTTTTAATGAATCATAAATAAAGAAACAAATGTCACTTTCATTAAGCGTAATACAGATTGATAGGCTATGGAGCGCACTTAAAACAAAGACCTGAATTTCATATTTTATTTCACAGTAGATCTACGTTTCGTGACTTAATTTTTAGTTTAAACAAAGACCGTAATAGCTGTATGAGCTTTTTAAAGTATTAATAATAAGCTATTTAGTGTAGCTGGTGAAATGAGTGGCCGTGGCATGTTATTCTGGCACAATTCCATCATAAGTTGGCATGCGTACCATCTGAGGCGGGTCTTGGGTGTGTCTCCTCGCAAAATGTAATATAAAAGAGAACTCCGGTTATTCTGTATCACTCAATCATTTTTATACTGGTGAAAAGACAAGATGAGTCTTAGTGCTAAAGACAAAGCCAACGTGAAGAGCTTCTGGAGCAAAGTCTCCGGCAAGTCTGGAGACATCGGCCAAGCGGCTCTTTCCAGGTAAGGAATTTTGGTACATTAAGAAATGATTTGTTGATATTTATAAGACAATTTTTAATAATAATAATAATAATAATAATAATGCGCTGAGCGCTTTTACTTAGATTTTCAGATTTTTCTTCCTTTCAGGACGCTCATCGTCTACCCCCAGACGAAGACTTATTTCTCGCACTGGGATGACCTGAGCCCCAGCTCCCCGCAGGTGCGAAAGCACGGCAAGACCATCATGGACGGTGTGGGTGATGCTATTACAAAGATGGACGACCTGACGACCGGCCTGCTGAACCTGAGTGAGCTGCACGCTTTCCAGCTGAGAGTGGATCCGGCCAACTTCAAGGTCAGTAAAGATCCTCCTCCTTGACATTAAATATTTGACAAGACTCTGGGTTTGGGTAAATTTCATTAAGCTCTCAATATCTTAATAAGCCCGTCAATTATATTGCATTTTCCATTGAAGTTAACACTTTAAAAATTTAATAAATGATTGTCGTTTTCTATTTGATGTGCACAACTAAAATTCGTTGAATCTCTTTTTTATTCGCAGATCCTGTCTCACAACATCCTTGTGGTGTGCTCCAACTTGTTTCCCAATGACTTCACCCCCGAGGTGCACGTGTCTTTCGACAAGTTCCTCGCGCTGGTTGCCCTGGCGATGTCTGAGAAATACAGATAAAAAGCGGACCGACGACCATCAGACTTCCTGTCAAGATCTGTTTCCATTCCAGATCATTGGTGTTTTTTTGAATCAATAAACCAAATAATTCATTAATGTCTTGTACCTTTTCTTTTTTGCCTTGTTTAGTCTTCACAACATGAACCACCATACACTCCCAACCCAAATGAAAAATACACACACACGTGCACAATAAACAGTGGTATGATTCTCATTGCATTAGTGGTAAGATGTGAAAATAACTTAAGGAAAAACAGGAACCAGGCCCATACAAAGCACACAGCAATATGTGGATATACAGCGTAAGCATACAGCAATGTGTGGATATACAGCGTAAGCACACAGCAATGTGTGGATATACAGCGTAAGCACACACCAATGTGTGGATATACAGCGTAAGCACACAGCAATGTGTGGATATACAGCGTAAGGACACACCAATGTGTGGATATACAGCGTAAGCACACAGCAATGTGTGGATATACAGCGTAAGGACACACCAATGTGTGGATATACAGCGTAAGCACACAGCAATGTGTGGATATACAGCGTAAGCACACAGCAATGTGTGGATATACAGCGTAAGCACACATTGCATCAGGGCAGTGTGATAATCCCACCTCAAAATAATGTCATAAAACAGCTTTAAAAACTACATATATTTCATAAAAACGTTTCTCTCCAGAACTGTATCAGTCTTGGGCTATTCAATAGCTTTCTGGTGTTAGTCAGTAATTAATATAATATTTATTTTATTGGTCAATGCGGATGAGAATGAATAGAATTTTCAATAACTCAAAGCAATATTAAACATATTAAGTTATAATTGTAGGTTTATTTTTAATCTCTGCTATGGTATTCAAATGTATGAGTAAACCATGTACAAAAAGGGTTTCAGTTTCTGTTCTAGTTTTTCACCATGTAATTCAAAATAATAGAATTGTCTCCATATTCACACATTTATTAAACAGGTGATAAAACTGATGAATAAAGATAACAGTGGTTTGAGACATTTATTCACAGTACAAACATACAGGGGCTGCATCCAATTCTAAAGCACACATGTGGGTGACATCATGTCATGATAACACGGATCTTCTCATCTCCAAGTGCCAGTCTGGAAAACAAATATGAGTGTTAGTTATTTCTGTGATGGTATATACAGCAAAACAATAATGTAATACATCAGAAGATAGACATATTTAACATTGTACATTGTTCACCTTGCAAGCACTATATAGCAGTTAGTCAATGGCCTTTATAAAAGTCGGCCATTTTAGTTGTGTCACAATTAAAGGATATTACAGAGTATCTTCCAAAGATGGGGGTGGTGAATCTGAAATGGGGGGGCTTTTGTTAAAGGAGCTACAGAACAGCTAAAACTTTGTGCTTTTAAGTGCTTTTATATATGAGAAAGCTAGTTTGGAAATAAGCCGTCATGAAATAATGAAATTTATGACTTATGCATTTATATTGTGGCCCAGTTTTGTTATCAGCACTTTCCTGTGCAGGTGTACTGATTTCTCTCCTCTGATTCTATTTGCCTCACCTAACTAAGGCAGCTGCCACCAAACCTCCGCTAATGGGCCCGACCCAGTACACCCAGTGGTAAGTCCAGTAGTTGGTCATCACTGCAGGTCCGAAGGCCCGGGCCGGGTTCAGACAGGTGCCGGACACATCACCCCTGTGGCAAAAGAGGAGAAAACATTAACTCTTTAAAGGAGTGGAAACTAGTAATGCTGGAGTGAAGTTTCACTTAACCAAAAGTGGGAGGAGCCACATTATGTTATCAGTGTTTCAATGGATTGGACCAATGACCAATGAAAAGAGGGGAGAGAGAAAAAAATGATTGGTTGTAATAATTTCATGACATACAGCTGACTGTAGCTCCACCCTGAGGGGGTTTATGGAAATTCATTTCAGCCAACTCACCAAATCCTTACAACTGTAAGACAAAATTTAACATTTTACCATGAAACCTTTGAGTGGATTGAATGAATGCACAGAATGTAATGCCTGTATACTTTTCATGGTTTCACAGAAATTACCGATTAATGTTTCCCCTCTGAAGAGCTGTATTTGCTTGTTGGTGATAGCACAGTGTGTGTATTTGATGCAGCTTGAACAGTTCACTGAGCTGATCCTCAGTCTCTCCACGCTCAGCCGTGTGTCCTGTCAGAGACTCACCCCGCCAGGATGTTGATGATGACGGTGCAGCCCACCATGAAGGGCACCATGGGGCTCCTGCTCTTGCTGTTCACGGCCCCCAGCAGCACTACCATGGTAACCAGGCAGGTCATGGCCACCTCCCCAAAGATGGCCCCCGCCAGCTGCTCCTCTGACTTCAGAATGGAGAAGGCTGCTCCAGTGGCGTTAGCATAGCGCCCAACCGGTGTCATCGCCTGAGGAAAGACCCACATTTAAGTCTGGATATTAACTTTTTATGCCCCAGACATTTTAAACAAAATGAAAAATAAATGCTTCAGAGGTCAAAACGTTTTTTTTTTTTTTTTTTTTTGTCTTGTTTTGAATCTTTGAGCATCATCCACTGATAGGACTGTGTCTTTGAACTGGTAATTACATTTTAAACTAAATGTCTCCCTGATTTTAGGTCAAGCAAGGGTTAAATACGAAGCGCGAGTAAGGGAAAAGTAACAGCAAGCAGATTTGGTTACCATTTTAGTTCAGGAATCATAATCTAATGGTTTACTTCAGGCATCTCCAGAGGTGTTATAAGTGCAAAGTGAAATTCTGTCCTGTGTATTTTTGTGCTGTCGTATAAAAGCAAAGCGTGTTTTACCTTCGACATGGCAGCTCCAAGCACACCTCCAATCAGCTGGCTGACCAGGTACGGCCCCACCATGGTCAGCTGCATGCCTCCGCACAGGTAGATGGCCAGGGTGAAAGGCGGGTTAAAATGAGAGCCACTGTATCAGGCGAGAGGGTACCCACAATTAAGGCATTAAACTTCATGGTCTTTATGGATAAATAAATATTTCACATTTTCTTTTGCAATGACTATAATCTGTAAGGATATTCAGAAATGGACACATCTATGGACACAAATATTTCTGAAATGAGAACATTTTTTGCTCTGAGTTTCTTATTCATAGCTTTCAAAATATTTTAAATTACAATTTATCCTGCTTCCATACACCCCCTCAAGTCTATATCTGCTGTTTTCATGTTAACTCCTTGGGCAGGTTGCATTACAGCGAATGGTTTTACTTTATACCTGCAGTTTCATTGTGGCTTGCAGGCATTGAGTTAAGGCAGGCACCATATACACACACAAGTCTTTACACAGATGTACAGCAATACTTGAAATATTTATATTTGCTATAGTATCTATATCTAAAAAACTGATAAATTTGCATCAGTGAAATATGGAAATAGCAAGTACTGCATTATACTGTATATAAATTGCAATTATCTTTGAAGTATGTTTAACATATACTGCAATATATTCTTTCCTAAGCCCACAGCAGTCTTTCCACTATGTTTCCTTTTGTGAGCATTGTGACAAGCCTCACCCCTGCAGAAGGGTGGGACTCCAAAGACAATCAAGCATTGTTTTTTTATTATTATTATTATATGAACTGGACCTTAGAGTTGAACTTTTATGGCTCCGCCATCAGTGTATATTGCAGTTGTAAATAATTAAGCAGAGTGAGATTATTAGCTAGATTTGGTGCCGTTAAAGAATATTGAATTTCAATCTTAATTTGAGGAAAAAAAATGGAGAGAATGCACAGACTACAAACGAGCATGCTGCGTGCCTGCGTTACACAGTGCCTTACCGGGCAAGGAAAAGGGACTGAGCGAAATCTCACTCAGGATCTGGATGAGACATCACACAACGCATCTCTCAGCCCTACCTGATCTCTGCCATACAGGCCACCATAACGGCGACGGCCAGCCCGTGGACCAGCGCAGGCTGCACCCTCCCCGCCGCCTCCACGTTCTCAATGACTGAGACACACCCGATGAAGACGAAGAACATGGTGCCCACCACCTCCCCAAGGCATGGCTGAATCAGCCGCTCGAAGGTGCTGGGGGGCGGCGGCGAGGGCACCTTCTTCTTGTTCTCCATCAAATCCATGTCGCTCATCTCCAGCTTGTCCTCAGCCATCTCGTCTCAGGTGCGGGGCTGTTGTGTGTGTGCAGGGCAGGTGGAGGAGAGGGACTGGTGCAGAACCTGCAGCGGTCCCCAATTTATAAGCACACACCTGCTAATTATTTGAACTTTGGCTGGTGAAAAGGTGAGAAATACAACTGCTCCAGTGATCTGTCATAAAAAAATTGCAATCAGGATTTTCTACCTTTTGAAGGCTTTTCAGTACAGTACCTTGACCTCATCTGTCACCTGGGCAGCCCAGTTCTTTCCAGACATCTGGAGCCCTGCCAGACGTCGTAATCTGGGGAATCATGTGCCATGAGGGGGAAAACAGCTATCAAACTTTTATTGTCACAAAGGTCAGTGTTATAGTTCAGTAGCGATTATCCTTTCATGGTACTGGAAAAGGTGATAAAAGTGTCACAGTAGTTAATGAATTGGCCCTACCCCCTTTCCAGGTCTTTTTTTGTGTTAACATAAATTCATATGATTAACACAATGTTCTGGGCTTGAAATGACAATGTGCATGACATAAGGTGCATAATAATACAGATATTAGCATCGGTCATTCTGATGCTTGCTTTGGATCATTTTTACAGTTTGCTTTTGTTTTGTGCAGAAAATGGCACCATCTCAACATTGGGTATGGAAGAGTAGCACCTACAGGGGGAAAAAGTCAACTCAGTTAACCTGCTTTAGAAAGCACTATCACTGTTGTACTTTGTTTTATTGTGTATTTGTATTGGATTTCCATTTCGGTTTATTGTCCCCTAAAGTGCCATGGTACTTATATTCCTAACGCCAATGTCTGATCCGATTAGCTCGATGGGGAGAGAGGAAACCTTGATCTGTCGATGAGGATGAGGAGGAGGCTTGAGCACTGCAGTTCTGCAAAAGGACTGTGAAATGCACAGCATTACCAATATGCATTCTGCAGTGCATTACAAATGCACAGCATTACCAATATGCATTCTGCGGTGCATTACAAATGCACGGCATTACCAATATGCATTCTGCGGTGCATTACAAATGCACGGCATTACCAATATGCATTCTGCGGTGCATTACAAATGCACGGCATTACCAATATGCATTCTGCGGTGCATTACAAATGCACGGCATTACCAATATGCATTCTGCGGTGCATTACAAATGCACGGCATTACCAATATGCATTCTGCGGTGCATTACAAATGCACGGCATTACCAATATGCATTCTGCGGTGCATTGCAAATGCACGGCATTACCAATATGCATTCTGCAGTGCATTACAAATGCACGGCATTACCAATATGCATTCTGCGGTGCATTACAAATGCACGGCATTACCAATATGCATTCTGCGGTGCATTACAAATGCACGGCATTACCAATATGCATTTTGCAGTGCATTACAAATGCACGGCATTACCAATATGCATTTTGCAGTGCACTATGCATGCCAGATATTTACCTTTAAGTATACCACATATTCATTTAAAAAACGGTCATAGCAATTTCTAATAATCACGATGATGAAAAATGAGACACATAACTGGGTCATATCTGCAACAAGCCATATACTGAGTCTCCTTAGTCAGCAACAATATCCAGTGCACATCAAAGTGTAACAGACTATGCACAGTTAATATGTGAGCCAAATGAATGCATTGCACAAGAACTGCCTTTCTTTTAATATCAATTACCCATATTAATGAATTACAAACCACTGTAAGTCTTTGCCAGTGTTTATAGTAAGTGAATTACAAATACAGAAGGGTTGTAGAAAGGTTACACTGAACCTAATGACCTGCATGAAACATAAATTATGTTAAAGTAACATATGTATAAGGAACATTTTAAAGGGAAGGAAAGCATTTTATTATTAATATAATTTTCATTAATATCTTAAACTGGAGCATGAAATTATAATAACGAGATTTAGTTCTCACACACAATAAACCGCTTTTTTAAGGAAATCGTTTTCCATGAAATGTAGTCAAAAACAATACAAATCTGAAGGAAACTCTCCATCTGTCTGTGGCCTGAGGGAATGATGGGATGATCGATCGGTGTGAGGATCTGCATTACTGATTAGTGATCCGTATTAGTGACCTTCTCTCTGAAGTCGTGCCGAAGGATCTGGATGACTCCAAAGGTTAGACTCCTGATCAAATACCTCAACCACCTCCCCCCAACACCACCCCCCCCACCCCCCGCAGCACAATCCTTCCACACTCAAGGGCATTAGGTCACAACTGTTTCGTACAAAGATGAAACAAGGACAACACATGGACTGCAGAAAGCTCATTCATAAAACTGATGCATTTTCCTATACAATAAACTACAGAGTGATTGTGTTATCTCTGCACATCGCAGAGCCCGTGCTGCGAGCATGGAGACAGGAAATGAGGACAGGAACGGTGCTGGTGTGGAGGAAGTAGAGCAGATCCCAGCCTGCCCTGCTCACTGAGACTCACTGCACTCATTTCTGCCTCTTTATGGGGCAGCCTGTAGTCTAGTGGCTAAAGTGCATGACTGGGACCCCTGAGGCTGGTGGCTCAAGCCCCAGCCCAGCCACAGCAAGAACACCATTGCTGTTGGGCCCTTGAGCATGGCCCTAACCCCACATTGCTCCCAGGGGAGATTGGCCCTTGGCTAGTCAAATCAACTGTAAGTCACCTTGGATAAAAGCATCAGCTAAATGTTGATGATAATGTCTTTTACTCAGTGCTTCTGCTGTGAATTCAGTAGATTTCTTTAATCCTATGAAATCAGACAGGGATATATGTTCATTCTATTTTCATGGTTTGGGAGTTACTTTAATTTAGAGAACCAAGGTACACATTAATGTAAATGCAGAAATAGCACAGAGCTACATAATAATACAATACTATATTACTAATGGGAAAATGAGGATTCATGAAGCCCAAGGGTGGCACTACCATAGGTCATCAGCACCAATCGCTGTTTTGATGTTCAAAAATGTTCATTGGTTGAAACAAATGAAAAGTGATCAACAGCAACGTGTAATTCCATTTATTTTATGTGTCACGGTACCTTAATCACCCAGCACAGTCTTTCATGACACATTTGTTCCTTTGAATTACGCATTGATCTACATATATTATTGAGGAGACAAAGTTCATTTGATCGAATTCTGGCCAGTCTTTAGATAACACACAAGAGAAAAATACTTCTGCAACACTACGTTCAAATTGTCACTAGATGGCGTCAATGTGCTGAGAGAATAAAACTGGCGATAATAAGAAAAGGATGTTTTGCGCATCTGTTGAGAAGGGCATAAAATAAGTCTTTACAGCTTAAAAAATAAATAAAAAAAAAGTAAGATTTTACTCTTTAGCGTTTATTATTGTTGATTATTAATGTTATGCCTTTTCAAACTTGCTACCACATTGTCTTTCGTGCCCCCCACACTAAATCAGTGGAGGGTGTTTGAAAAGCTGGTTCAGTCATTAGGGGTAACTATCCATAACATTTTTATCACCATTTTATCACTTTATGTGGCCTTATACATTTAACATTGTCTTAAGAGCTGATATGTAGTCCTCCAGCCAGTCACTGTTAACCCTCAGTGTGTGTGTCCAGCTCTGGTGCATTCACTATCATAATCTGGATAATGGAATGTATAGATGAATTACTACATAAAAAAAACTTTTATTAATAACATTTATTGACATTCTCAGAATGATAATGTAATACACATACTTTATAAACAACAGATACAGACATACTGGCTGATACAGAAAATATTAGCTTGAAGTATACACAATCTTCAAAACGTATCAAATAATGAAGGACGCCATAATATCATTAGACAGAATTTAGGTAACAAAATATATTTTTTGTAAATTACGCACAGTTATTTGGTAAGCACAATAAAATAACGATAAAGGCATTAAATGAAAAGACGTAAATATGTTTTAGATAAATATATACAAGTATAAAAATTGCGATATAAAACAGGCTGCAACACTGGTTACGGGAAAAGACGTGGCCAGCAGAGACTGGCATTCGCGCATATGTGACGTGAATCCTGTCCGGCGATGTTTAAATTACCCATGGGAAACTTCAGCACAATATATGACATGGTGATGTTTATCCCTGACAATTCTTTTCTTTTTTTCCATTTCAGAGGCATAAAGTGAATCTAGAATATATTAGAACATTTCAAGGCTGATTGTTAAAATTTTAACTCAAAGCCACCCTGGAGAAAGCTTTTAAATGACAGAAACGGGCATTGCCAGAATATGAATATAATAATTGTAGCACATTCTGCAGAAGGTGGAGGGGTGCATTAAAAGATCCAGACCCTGAAATTCGCCTATAATGCAGTTTCACCGCAGCACAGATCACTTCAGAATAACACGAATTTTTCTGTCACCCAGGAGCAGTCTGTGAATTAAAAAAAGAGAACCAGTTAGAGGAAAATGGTCGCGGGAATAAACTCACTTTAATTAGCATTCCATTGCTTACACCTTCTTTTAAACTGATTTTTTAACAATGTCGTGAGAGGAACACGGTTCTGATTTCAGACTGCCGTTGTTGTATAAGCACTAGATGATATTATCATGCTATTCAATATAAAGTAGATTCAATCGTTTAAAAGTGGCGGACTACTCATCAGAACACACCTTTATTAAAATGACATATTTCCCTTCTACAATATTTAACAACTAGCAAGCTAATGTCTTGCTGACTTGCCTTGATTTGATTGTAATGCTGGTTTTTGATGGTACAACCAGGGACTATAGCATTTTAGAGACCTGTATAACTCACCTGGGACTACAGCATTTTAGAGTGAGGTATAACTGACCTGGCAAAGCCGGCTGTGAGCAGAGCCCCCATAAGCGGCCCTACCCAGTAGATCCAGTGGTAGCTCCAGTAGTTTGCAGCTACAGCGGGGCCAAATGCCCGGGCTGGGTTCATGCAGGCTCCTGACACCGCCCCCCTGAGAGACAACCGCGAGCAAAGTCACAGTCATTACTACAGACACGATAAAGTCACAGTCATTACTACAGACACCGGCCCCCTGCGAGATCAGTCACAGTCATTACTACAGACACCGGCCCCCTGCGAGATCACAGTCACAGTCATTATTACAGACACCGCCCCAGACCTGCGCCATTTTCATCATCACAGGTGTGTGATATACAGGGCTAACCCCCATCCCCGGGACACTGTGCCGGGATGTCTGAAACTTGAGGGAACTTGATAGCAAATGTCCAAACACGGAACGTCCGCTTCAGTGTCCCTCAGCCCCTTTTCAGCTTACCCTGCCAGAATGTTCGCGGCCACGGTGAGTCCTATGCAGAAAGGGGCCAGCGGGCTCCGCGTCCTCCCGTTGATGGCACCCAAGCACACGGCCAGCGTCAGGAACAGCGTCATCACCATCTCAGCCACGATCGCCGTGCTGACCCGGGCGTCGCTCTGCACCGCGTTAAACGCCGCCCCCGACGCGTTGCTGTATGTCTCAGAGGTGGAGATCGCCTAAGCGAAAATTATGAGTCAAAACATGACATTTTGAGACTTTTAAAGTAATTTAAAACTCCACACATTTACTATTATGTTCAATCATTTAAGAAAGAGCACATGCGGAGAATAGCATTTTCATATTTAGGTACTGAATAAAAACAACTGAAATGTTTGACTTACCCACAATACTTTTGGATGTTTTAGTTTTCATAAAATGTTACATGTATATATAATATTCAGAACAATTCACATATATGCTAACATTTTTTTATGTGAAAAAATATACTACAAGATATTGAGCAAACAATTAAAGTTCTTTGCTCAAGGTTGCCATTGCCGTGCCTCCTCTGGTATTTGAACTCGCAACCTCTTGAGTTACAAGCCTAGTTGCCTAGGCACTGAACTGCAATACTGCATAAATCATTCAAAATCATTCAGTTAGTTTCCTAATGAGAATGCATCCGTTACATTTAGTGATTACAGTTAGGATATATGTTCTTCTGTTTAAAATAATCTACATAGTGTGGTGATGCCTCTGCTCCATTTACTACCTCTTATCTCCCTTATTATTGCACATAAGTTTGTGTAAGAAAAAGAGCACAGATCTAATGAATAACTTATAAAAAAACACCTGAAACAAGACTTTTTGGTAGAAATATACAAGCATGGATGCCAATGAACAGGAATGAAGAAAGTGAACATAAGCACATTACATTTGCCCTTAAAAGAGGTAGGTGATTCACAGGTAATAATGTTACGGAGCTGTGTGTGAAGTGGTCCTACCTTAGCCAGTCCTGCACCGATCATTCCCCCAATCACCTGCGCTGCCATGTAAGGCACGAGCAGGACGGCACGGAGGCCCCCAGTGAGGAAGACCGTCAGAGACACGGCCGGGTTAAAGTGGCCTCCGCTGCAGCGCAGTAAACACGGGGCAGGGGCAGGGAAACTTTGTCATCACTGCATTACAGTCTTATGTAACATTTGTTTCAAAGATGCACTCTCTGACAAAAATAATGTGTTTAGATTTTGTAAGTGTTACTGTATGTCTATGTAATCCTCTATTTCATATTGTTCTATTTCTATATGATAAACTGCCAGCATGACTTTACCTATACTCTGATAATGAGATTTAAATAAAGAAACAATAATGGAAATTTGATTAATTGTTATGAATTTCTTACAGTTACCATAATAGTTGTCCTGAAACAGCTGATAGGTCTGAATGTCAGTCTCTATCTCCTGAAACAGCTGATAGAGACTGACATTCAGACCTATCTCCTGAAACAGCTGTTAGGTCTGAGTGTCAGTCTCTACCTGCAGAAGCACCTGTTAGACCCGAGTGCAGGTGCTTACCTGATTTCTCCGAACAGGGCGATGACGATGGCGAGGGCGAGGCCGTGTGCCAGGGCCGGCTGGATCCTTCCCGTCCCCTCCACGTTCTCAATTACAGACGCACACCCCACGAATATAAAGAGCGCCGAGCCCAGGATCTCTGCCACGCAGGGCTGGACATAACGCTCGAACATGCCGGCCCAGCGGCCGGGGGCGACCCCCCCTGACTCTGCCGGAGCAGCGGCTCCATTGCCCCCCAGGTCATACAGCTCTGTCTTAGACTCTGTCACTGACATCATGCAGGAGTGCTGTGTGGCAAAGAGCAGCAGAGTGCCTCTCTACCACACACGCTGACCGTCAAGCACTGATAAGGCTCTGCAGGGATGGGGGGGTGGGGGTGGGACATTATGACACATGTCTGGCACATTGGATTTGTTTTTTTTTTTACACAATTGCTGAACCAAGCATTTTTGGACAATTACCTCAGAAATGTGCATTGATGAAGAGAATATCGACGTGGGTCCTCTTATCTCCATATTAAATCATTAATCGAGATGGGAAGAAGGTGATGTCTGTGTGAACACTGGAGCTACGTTCAGCTTAAGATTGCAAGTGTAATTAGTAATTACATATTACTGTACTATTAACAATTAAAGTAATTAGTAACTCTTAAGTAAGGATATGAATGAGCAGGTGTATAAAACACCGAGGGAATCTGCAGTTTGTTGTGGCTGGTTTTTGGCCGAATGTATCAGTGGTTGATGCGTTTGTGCCTCACAGTGTCTCTGTCTCTCAGTAAGGCCCTGCTGGGTTAATGTTTCATACGCAGCATAAGCCCAAAAAGGGCCATGCAGAATTTTATTAACAGGATACAAGGGTCGAAGAGATCGACGGCACAGAGGGAGAGATATGGGAACGTTTCCTTTCTGCGGAGGGTTTTCATTGGACGGAGGCTTGAGAACCCTGCGATAGCAGGGCAGTGCTTCCTGTGCCATTTCACCACATCATAATTCCTGGTATTTCTTTATTAATTTAAAGGGCAGACATTTTGTATTGAGCTCTGCCTTCAATTTCACTGTAGAGTACGCCCCCATTATAATTTGGATAGAAGTGCAGATGCTTACGATGCAATCAAGGGAATCCAAATGAATTAATTTTTGGTAACAAAACTTAAGCAAGATTTCACAGGCAGAGGTTGGCATCTTTATGTGTCATTCAGCTCGGTCTTACTCAGCTTCATGCTCGTTCCTTTTCACATGTGGCTCCCCAAAGCAAATAAGTGACATAACCTCAGCACTGTTTGGTTTATTTTATTTCAACATGACCCCTGAAAGTCCGGTCCAAAGGGATCTCTCTCATTTCTCCAGCAAAGTAAAATAGCAGGTCTTTTGCACTGAATCCACATCTGAAAATCTCAGAATGTCATTTCTACAATCTCTGGGTGTTGGGAGAGTTCATAGTGTGTACTCCTGCCTCACATAACATGTTTATAAATGCTAATCTACTGGGGTTATGACTGTGATGATGGTGAATATTTCTTAAGAGATAAAGTTATATAACCAGATTCCTCAGTTTGATTAATGTAAACAGCAGCAGGTTTTTTATTACTCTACAAGTGCTGTAATTACAATAGCATCTAATCTCATCACACCCAATAAAGATCACAGTGCAGACAGCCTTTCTGTGAACAGAGAGCCACCTCAGCCAGTTAGAACCCACACTCAGTAATACAGAGCACCACCTCAGCCAATGAGAACCCACACTCAGTAATACAGAGCACCACCTCAGCCAATGAGAACCCACACTCAGTAATACAGAGCACCACCTCAGCCAATGAGAGCCCACACTCAGTAATACAGAGCACCACCTCAGCCAATGAGAACCCACACTCAGTAATACAGAGCACCACCTCAGCCAATGAGAGCCCACACTCAGTAATACAGAGCACCACCTCAGCCAATGAGAACCCACACTCAGTAATACAGAGCACCACCTCAGCCAATGAGAACCCACACACAGTAATACAGAGCACCACCTCAGCCAATGAGAACCCACACTCAGTAATACAGAGCACCACCTCAGCGAATGAGAACCCACACTCAGTAATACAGAGCACCACCTCAGCCAATGAGAACCCACACTCAGTAATACAGAGCACCACCTCAGCCAATGAGAACCCACACTCAGTAATACAGAGCACCACCTCAGCCAATGAGAACTCACACTCAGTTTATGCAGAGCACCACTTTAGCCAATCACAATCCACACTTTACATGTAATTGCAGTGTGATTAATTTGAAATGTAAACTCTATGACACATAAAATTAACATTACTTCTCTCGAAGCATTTCAACATTTATGAAGATAATGTGTATGACAAAACATTGAGATAAGCCAACATATTTTTGTTGAGGACATCATATTTCTGTGAACACCTTTTTTTTTAAAATAAAGTTAATTGTACCATGTGTGTGCTCCACAGCTGAGAGCAGATGGTTAAATTCTTACAAAAACCTACACAAATATAACCAATGAGCACATGAGCTTTCTCCCTGACACACCTTTATTCAGAAATCAGAATAATACAGATCAGTAATATTTGATTATACACAATCATGCTTCATTACTTGCCTGACTGTATTTCTTGGGACAAACAGAAAGCAGAATGAAACAGTGAATCAGTGAAGCATGTATTTTATCTGACAAACTGAACCAACTGGTTCATTCCCTGTAGCTCAATGAACACCAAGCAGCAAGGACAGTACAATGAAACGGACCGGGGAGTGGACCGACTCGAGCCGCAGGCTGAAATACTCATCATTGAAGCCGAACATAAATCTTCACAAACGCGGCCTCTTGTGGACTGATTAGGAGGTTCTTATCTGCCTGGAGGCTTCAGCCTGGAACTCTTCAGATTTTCCGTGTTTGTTGACTTTATTAACTCACCTGATCTGACGCAGGTAATCGTTAACCTGGAGTGGTTCGCAATGGAAACTTTCTAGATTGATCAGTGGGCGAAGATCAAAGGGGTACAACAGCCCAGGTGCTTTATAGTGATTCAAATATGGCATACCGTTATACAGATTGTTGAGCTGGCTGAAGCACGGGGACTTTGCTCCTAAATATTGAAGAATGCATGACAGGTCACCGAAAGGTCACTCGGATTGTATTTATATATTCCATAGCATCCTAAATATGGCAATCTTTTAATTGAGGTCATTTGCGTTAAGGTCATTTGCATGTGTATGGAGGGAGAGTCAGTGTTCATTTAAAATTCCCTCTGGATCATGATTCACTTCACAATAAAAGTCTCTCATGTAATAATTAGCATTGCATTAGAAACACAGATACACATAGCACAACAGTTTCTCCACCGCTTTAATGAGGACTGAAAAGAAACCTCAAGGTACAGAACAGCTTGCATGTCAGTTTTCAACAGAAAATGTTGTAATTATTCAAAACTTCAGAGCAAAATTTGAATAAACCAGTCAATGGCAAATGATGGGCTGAACATGCAGAATTATGACTGAGCCATTTCAGAATAAAATGCCCCACTCAGCTAACATTTTCACGCTACTCAAACTCACTCAGATAACGTTTTCACGCTACTCAAACTCACTCAGCTAACGTTTTCACGCTACTCAAACTCACTCAGCTAACGTTTTCACGCTACTCAAACTCACTCCGCTAACGTTTTCACACTGTCGCTATTGCAATGCAGGGTAATGAGAGAGTGGGTGAGGCCTCCATTTTTCTACCCATTTCAAAAAAAGTGCATTTAGTCCCTTTTCTACATTAACAGCATGCTGAGAAATCAAAGAGAATGCAAACACTATTCATTAAGTAGAAACATGTTGTCACTTGTGGTATCAGGTTTTTAATGAAGCCCAAATACAGGAACAGTCCAGTGGTCACAATGGGTTCCTTCTCCAACGGTTTCCTGGGTTTTTTTTTTTTTTTTTTATGGCACATAGAAACATCTTCACTTTCTCCATCTGTGCTTCACAATGCCTGTCCTTTCCGGGATTAAAATGCAATTTGCGAAAGTCCTGAAAAACAGCAAGAGGGACAACTTAGAGACGTTTTCAGTACTTAAACAGCCTGAAATGAAGAGCTTTATAACAGTGGTGTAAACTAGTGTGTGAGTAAATCCAGATTCTGCACCATACTCCATTAATAACACTGAAGCAGTCAGAGATGTGGACAGCACGTTGAGCGAACGCTGAGAAACGCTCGCCTAATTTGAGCCAACACTGAGAAACGCTCACCTAATTTGAGCCAACACTGAGAAACGCTCAGCTAATTTGAGCCAACGCTGAGAAACGCTCAGCTAATTTGAGCCAACGCTGAGAAACGGTCACCTAATTTGAGCCAGCGCTGAGAAACGCTCAGCTAATTTGAGCCAACGCTGAGAAACGCTCAGCTAATTTGAGCCAACGCTGAGAAATGCTCACCTAGTTTAAGCCAACGCTGAGAAATGCTCGCCTAATTTGAGCCAACACTGAGAAACGCTTGCCTAACGTGAGCCAACTCTGAGAAACGGTCACCTAATTTGAGCCAGCGCTGAGAAACGCTCAGCTAATTTGAGCCAACACTGAGAAACGGTCACCTAATTTGAGCCAGTGCTGAGAAACGCTCAGCTAATTTGAGCCAACGCTGAGAAACGCTCAGCTAATTTGAGCCAACACTGAGAAATGCTCACCTTGTTTAAGCCAACGCTGAGAAATGCTCACCTAATTTGAGCCAACACTGAGAAAACACTCACCTAATTTGAGCCTGAGAAACGCTCAACTAATTTGAAACGCTGAGAAACCTAATGGAGAAACGCTCACCTAATTTGACCCAATGCTGAGAAACCCTCACCTAATCTGGAGCCAACGCTGAGAAACGCTCACCCTAATTTCTGCTGAGAAACCCTCACCTAATCTGAGCAACGCTGAGAAACGCTCAGCCAATTGGAGCCTGAGAAACGCTGCTAAGAAACCCAACGCTGAGAAACGCTCACCTAATTTGAGCCAACTCTGAGAAACGCTCACCTAATTGGAGCCAACGCTGAGAAACGCTCACCTAATCTGAGCCAACGCTGAGAAACGCTCACCTAATCTGAGCCAACGCTGAGAAACGCTCACCTAATTGGAGCCAATGCTGAGAAACGCTCACCTAATCTGAGCCAACGCTGAGAAACGCTCACCTAATCTGAGCCAACGCTGAGAAACACTCACCTAATCTGAGCCTGTCCTTGGAGGCCCAGCAGATGCAGTAGTGCTGTAGGAGCTGCTGCAAAAGCTCCTTCTCATCCAGGAACTCCAGACGCTCGATCCTGCGTTATTAAAAACATTAAACAGATTTAACATGGGAAACTCAGCAAAGCCCTCAGCATTCATAAGGGTATATATTTTCATTACTTTATCATAATTTATTACATATGTTATTGGCTACGGTAAACATTGCTTATCATTTTATGTTAATCTAACATTCATCTCAATCATCTTGTCCTTTTTCCAAATTAATACGCACTCAGAGTGCACATGTGAGCCAGCATGGCTGCATGTGTGTGTGCGTATGTGTGCGTGTGCATGTGTGAGGGACACTCAAATTTGTGGAAACTGTGGAGGCTTTTACGAGGCAGACCCAGTATGTCCTCTGCCAACACTCTTCCTGACAGGAGCGCAGTCTTACACACGGGTTCCTGTCTGTCATAATAAAAACTGCTTTCTTCTGCGTCCACTCCGGCCAAAGCTGTCAAATCCTGCCATTAAAATGATCTGTTAATGGAAACCTGCGTTTTATCAGCCTTGAAGGAGCAACACAATGTAGTTCATCTGAGTTTAATGCCTGCAGCCCTCCTCAGGGCGTGTCATCTTTGATACTGCGCACACTCTGCCTCAGGCCCCGCCCCCTAACCAACCCCCCCCCCCCCCCCCCCCCCCGGGTTGGCACAGTGTTGGGCACCTTCACTGCCCCCCCACCTAAACACTGACCACACCTCAGTGTGCCACTCCACCCCTCCCTCTCTCCACCCTTTCTCTAGAGAAACCATCATCTCTGCACAAAATCGCAGGCTGTGTGCCTCCCGAGTGAATGTAGCGCAGGCTGTGTGCCTCCCGAGTGAACGTAGCGCAGGCTGTGTGCCTCCTGAGTGAACATAGCACAGGCTGTGTGCCTCCTGAGTGAACGTAGCACAGGCTGTGTGCCTCCTGAGTGTAGCACAGGCTGTGTGCCTCCTGAGTGAACGTAGCGCAGGCTGCCTCCTGAGTGTGCAGGCTGCCTGAGTGAACGTAGCGCAGGCTGTGTGCCTCCCGAGTGAACGTAGCGCAGGCTGTGTGCCTCCTGAGTGAACGTAGCGCAGGCTGTGTGCCTCCTGAGTGAACGTAGCGCAGGCTGTGTGCCTCCTGAGTGAACGTAGCGCAGGCTGTGTGCCTCCTGAGTGAACGTAGCGCAGGCTGTGTGCCTCCTGAGTGAACGTAGCGCAGGCTGTGTGCCTGCTGAGTGAACGTAGCGCAGGCTGTGTGCCTGCTGAGTGAACATAGCGCAGGCTGTGTGCCTGCTGAGTGAACGTAGCGCAGGCTGTGTGCCTGCTGAGTGAACGTAGCGCAGGCTGTGTGCCTGCTGAGTGAGTGTAGCGCAGGCTGTGTGCCTGCTGAGTGCCCCTCTGGAACTACACTCAACTGTTGTAGAGGTCCCTCACTCCCAGATCGGGAAGCAAGATAGCAAGATAACGTAACATAAACGTAGTAAAACGCTGTTTTGTAATTGTGGCTAACATCTGCATGGAAGCCATTTTGGTGGATTTGAGCCCACTGACCAGAGCAGATATACAGTAATGGAAATGAGCACCAGGATCTACAAAGCAAACTGCACTGACCTCAGATCAGCGTCAGGATCTACAGAGCAGACTGCACTAACTTCAGGTCACTCATGTTCACATCTACCTGTAAAATATCAGGTATGGAAAACACATCTGACTGCAACAACAATCACAGAAACACACAGCTCAGTTCAGTTAATCTTTAATAAACCTGACCTCAACTAGTAAATCATTATAATAAAATCAAGGCCATTCTTCCTATGGTTATTAAAACCCTGTGACAATAGGGAAAAATTGGCATGGACTACGTGGTCCAAACAGTGTAGGGAGGTACACAGCCAGGGGTCAGAAACACTCTTTATGGATTCCACCAGTATGGCTGAGAGGACACACACTGAGAGAACACACTGCTCTCTCATTATTAAAGCGCACGAAAGAGATGCTCAGCTTTGTCCAGAGGACTGCTGTCTTAATCACGTTCTGCTGGAGTGCAGCATAATTAATCATTTACGAGTATAATGGACAGTTAATAATCATGAAAACTTACATGTGTAACACAAGTATTACGCTATATACTGTAATCAGCTTTAAAAGCTTTAAAAATGGGCATATTTAAAACCAACAGATATCATATATTTATCCTGTATCATTCAGAGACCTCCAGCCTCTGCCAATGTGAGCAAGTTAGAACATTACCATGGCCAGTGTTTGATGCCATGGCTGGGGACTGATTCTTAGATGGAAGTCACCAGTGAGGACTCACACAATTCATCTGCAGTTATCAGTGTAAATCACCGCATTTAACACTGGAAATGCCTGGACAAATAAGGGGCAACAGGTACATAACCTGTGATTCTTCCACTAATGAAGCAAGTAATATCCCAGCATGCACAGGGTGAAAATGCAAGACAGGCTAGACTGCTGGGGCACGTTTGGGTTCAGGGACAAACACAGGTGACTATGGTGGAATGTTTTTTATGGGATATTCTGAGAAGACGGCTGAGGCAGTATACGCACGTCTTGATCCTGGCCCCTATCAAGCAGCCTCCCTGTATAGATTATCTTTATCACTTTATTTCAGCGGGTCAGGTCTCTATTGCGGGGATGACTTTTGGAATCAGTGAGACGGGCCCATGAGTGGGCTGCACAGCCAGTCACACATGGGGGTGCTGAGGTGGCTAGATATAGCGAGATAGCTGTTATGGGAATTTCACCAGGATACCGAGATCGACACCACTAGTCTTTCGAAAAGCGCCATGGGATCATTAATGACTACTGCGAGCCAACATCTCGGTTCAACGTCTCATCTGAGGCACAGCACCTCCTAGAGCACAGTGTCCCCATCACTGTAATGGGGACATTAGAGTTCTCTTTGGGGAAATGAAGAGCGCCCCCTACTGGCCCACCGACACCTCTTCCTCCAGGAACCTACTTTTTTCAGGACGTCTCCCGTTCGGGTACTAACCAAACCCATACCGGCTTAGCTTCAGCAGGTCCACATTAGAAGGGGTGAGGGCAGTGTGGCAGGTGGCATTAGCTGTTCTTGCATAGTCTCTCTCCTACTCACTCAGGTGTGCAGATGTAGGTAGTTCAGACTGCTCTCTGCTACACGATGCTACGTTAAGACCTTGCTAGTTGGGAAATGTGGTTAGCCAAGGTGTGGCACTCTTACTCACACTCAGGTGCATACGCTGAATGTTCTTCTGCTTTGTGAGTCTCTCTGAGTAAGAGTGGCTGACGGTTATGTTATGTAATGTAAAGTCTGAGCTCCAAGCGCGGAGAGACCAGGTCAGGTGTGTGCAGGTTGGCGCAGGGCTCTGCACTCTGTACCTGGTCACATCGGCCTGTGGGAGGGCGCTGTACACAGTCATCATGTCCAGAGCGTCCGCACTGTCCCAGCCCGACTGCAGGAAGCGCTCCTTCTGCGGCACACAGACAGCCAGAGCTCTGTGACTGCCTTATCTCTCACACACACACACACACACAGGCACACACACACACACACACACAACACACACACACACACACAGGCACGCACGCACGCACACAAACACACACACACACACACACACACATACACACACACACACAGGCACGCACGCAAACACACACACACACTCACTCATTCCCTTGCTCACTCACTCATTCACTCACTCACTCATTCATACTTTCATAAACACACACACTCACAAACTAATCACCTGCTGGACACATTTAACTGACATGGACTGACCCCATTACTGACTGACAGCTATATCACTGTCTCAATAGAAAGCAGCCACTGAAAGGTCTGAATTGGAATTCAATGGGGGGAGAGGTGCTCTGAGGACACAGTCTGAAGCATGCTAGAATCCTGTATGGTATTCATTTCAGCCAAAGTCATTACAACCCAATTTACACATCATCCTACGACATCTTTCAGCTTGGTGCTTCTGTTGGAATAAATTTTGCAAATCAGTGATTGCGCAATTCAGTTCAATATAATAATAAAATTCCCAGTTCAGGTATTCTTCTTGTTCAGTGTTTCTTGTTTATACTACCAACCTGGTGAAATGTGTTCAAATTAGGCATGAATGACACTATTTCTTCTTTTAACTAGTTTATAACAGAAAAGGTTACACATTATTAAGTTCTGCAATAAGATGAAGTGTTCAAATGAATCCAACACAGCCCTGACACCCAAAACAGCTCCTAACAGCTTCATATAACCAGAACAGCTCGCATTCTGTCAGTTTTATAAGGATGGCGCAGTTCACTTCTACTCCGTCACCACTCTGGCCCTAACCTTGCTCTTTATTCAGGCTATGATAACTCCGCACTGCAGACAGGTGCAGTAAACAGTCTGCTGCGTTCCAAAATTACACAACAGCCTTTTGGAGAGATTAGTTTCTGTGTAGATTTGCCAAATGAACCGCATCCAAGCGAGGTTCACTTCCAAAGCACGCAGAATATACTGTGTAGTGTCACTGTGCAGGATGCACCGGGCAGGTGTATCGTACCTGTGACTCTAGAGAGCGACACACCTCCACTCCCGCCAAGTTGCACTGGCGCCTCTGCAGGTTCTCCACCATCACCTGTCCGAAGCGGTCCTCCATGTTTACCTGGGTACACAAAGCCCAGCATGTTCCTTTACCATCATTAAAACAGTCTGAGGACTGCACCTGTGACCGTGTGACTGCAGTTTCTCACCTGCTCGTAGTTAACAAACATGGCGGTGGGGAACGTGTCAGCCACCCAGCGCACCAGTTTGGAGGACTGCTCTGGAGTCATGTAGACCAGCACACACTCTGCCATGAACAGCGTGGGCAGGCTGAAAGACAGCAGAGAGGAGCAGCAACACAACATCAAAAGTACAGTTCAGGGTAGTCCTTTAAAAATGTTACAGTGGGTCTTTGATAGGCCCTGAAAACACGTCCAATTACAGATTCTCTAAAGACAATAAACAAGAGAGCAACAACGTCCTTCAGACATCTGCAGTATGTGCAGTTAGCTTTTCTGCATCCAACCACTCGAACTGAAGAGGAGCCACTTCAACCTGAAGGGGAACCAACACTGATAATACTGAATGGTGTCCTCAGCACAGAGCCCTACTGAACAGCAAGGAACTGAGAGCACTTTGGAGTGATTTCAACTGCAGCAGTTTCTACATTTTTTTGAGTTTTGTTATGAGTGTGCCATTCCCTGTTGAAATGCTCAAATACTGACTGACTGCTCCCGTAAACGTTTCTGAGCAGGTTAGTGCTGCTTCTGCAGGCAAACATATAAAGGAGAGTTGATCAGGAATGGCCTGCATAGTAAAGACCTTAAATCACGCTGGTGGCACTCTTTGACGGCTGGCAAGCGGAGTGGAACTGACAGGAAGTCATGAATAAACGCAGAGCGAAGCACCATATAGGATGGCCGTGACTGTGACTGTGACCAGGGGCGGGGGACATGGTGGATGCGGTCTCCTAGAAGCTGCATCCGCTCGGGTCACCTCAGATACGCATTTCTGACTCACACATGGAAATTAAGAGCTTCCCCAGCCCATCGCGGTCATTGCCAGGTCCGGACTGCGGACCACTTCTCCACCCAAGCAAAACAATCCGATTCATAAAAAGGAGGGGAGGACCAGGGAGATAGAGATAACGTTCCCAAAGAAACCCTGACGGCTTTCCCCAGGACGTCACGCCTCAGGCCCCAGCTGTAAAGCCGGGCCTGGCCCACAACCTCCAAGAAAGCACACTGGAACAGACTTCCTCTCTTCTCACGAAGGACGTTCGGTTAATGCGCTGCGTTATGATTGATCTGTGGTGACTACACTGCTGTCCTTGACCTCCGCAGGTCACCAGATCTTTGCGGCTTCCTCTGTCACCGTTAAGACTGAATGGGAGGAAAAGTCCACAGGCACTAAATGGGTAACATGGAAAGCGACCAGGAGATTCATTCAGTGAAAGTGAGCTCGGCAGGAAATGAGATGAGCAAACAGAAAACACGCGCCGGCCTTCATGGACCACTCACTCTGTGCTCATGTGGAACTTCTTCAGCTTGTCCTCCAGCGCGGGAGGTCCCTGAGGTCTGCTCCCACCACGCAGTACCTGTCCGAGTCCAGGCTGTGGCTCTCTGCCAGACACACAGAAGCATTTATCTACTACAGAGCCAGGAGACTGTAGGAGGGAAAAACAGGTAAACTCACCCCTACAGGTAGTTAGTTCTAACTTTATGGCATCAGGTAAACATGAAGTGAAGAGTTTTTTTGTAAGTTGGAATATCATATTGTGTGTGTGTGTGTGTGTGTGTGTGTGTGTTTGTGTTGCATTGAGTAAGATGTGTTAAGTAAAGGATTGGCCTGAATCAGCACCAGTACTGAGAGTGTATTGGACCAAGCTTACAGATACGATATTGCAGGGAGCCAGGAAAGATCAGAGATGAGCGAGTCATTACTGACCAGGTTGTGCAGTAATCTGCGGGTCAGTCACACTGTCCACTGCCGGGTGCTGGGGGAAAACCACCTTATGCATGTGTGCTTCATGAGTTAGGAGCTGTGCTGACTGCAGCACAATGAAAAGGAGCACATCTCATTTCAAGAGAGCTGACAGAATGTGAAACGTACTGAACTATGCTGTGTGAAACTTTGCAGAAGATGGTCCTTGGTTCCATTAGTTATACCCAGGGCCCTACAGCCAATAGAAACAGTCTGTACACATCTATAATCC
Organism: Albula goreensis; assembly: GCA_022829145.1. NCBI lineage: Eukaryota > Metazoa > Chordata > Actinopteri > Albuliformes > Albulidae > Albula > Albula goreensis. The sequence continues at coordinate 1,384,383 of CM040748.1, read as the reverse complement.
ATGACAGATGAAAATTCCTTGTGTTTAATGAGTGATCTATTGTATGAAAGGTTATTGATATCCAAAACTAAAAATCACTTTATAAGCAGTACCTCCTGCTAGTTTGAAATGCATTTTGTTTAACTTTCTTTGATTGTGCTTTGTTTCTGTTCCTTGTGAGCAGTGAGTGCAGGTTCACCCAGCTGGCACGGGGGCATCGAGGGACAGGAGACGAGGGGAAGTTTGAACCACAGAAGAGCGATAAGGAGAGAGAGTCCACAGCAGCATGTGTTTGATAATGGAGAAAGGAAAGGGTGTGTGAGTGCATGTGTGTTTGTGTGGGTGTGAGTGTGTGTGTGTTTGTGTGTGTGGGAGTGCGTGTGTGTGAGTTTGTGTGTGTGGGAGTGCGTGTGTGAGTGCATGTGTGTTTGTGTGGGTGTGAGTGCGTGTGTGTTTGTATGTGTGGGAGTGCGTGTGTGAGTTCGTGTGTGTGGGAGTGCGTGTGTGAGTGCGTGTGTGTTTGTGTGTGGGAGTGTGTGTGAGTGCGTGTGTGTTTGTGTGTATGTGTTTGTGTCTGCCATACTATTTGAGCAGAGGTGAACACAATCACCAGCACATCCCAGGATGCCCAGAGTGACACACCCCCAGCTCAGTGTGCTTCCTCTGTGCTGATACACACATCACTGTGTAGGGCACTAACTGACAGACCGTTTTAATCAGCCCCATTTAAATATGGAGGTGTATGAGTAACCTTCAAAGTACCTTTTTCATTATGCAGTATCGGGATAAAATGCACAGCAAATATCTGTGACTAGGCTGACAGCGTTTTCCCATGCACTGGAAGACACAGGCTGAAAAACTGAACTGGTGAAAAAGGTTTCTTGCTCCCTTACTCTCCCATTCCTCTAGATGTTTCTACAGAAGCAGGCAAACACATTATTTTTGACTGTACAGAAACAGAGAGATGATCCCATTCTCCACACATATTTCTCACCTATTAAGAGCGAGTCCGTGGAGTGAGTTTCAATTATTGGTTTGGACAAAGGAGGTTTTGTCCTGAAAATAAAACAAACACAATGAATGTAAACAAAAGGAACATTATTCCATTAAAACTCACCACAAGATACTGCGTCATCAACTTAAATTAGCAAATGCCAGCACATTTTACATTGTATGCATTATATATCCTTAACTTCATTTATCAGGACACAATATTGTGAAACTGGAATTAACTGTAAACATTGTACATGGGAAGAAGTGAAGATGTATCAGACAGAAGACAGACACTTCCTCTCCCTTTAACTGGGTCTTAATTTCATTCAGATTCAGAAACAGATGAGTCAGCAATAATCTTTTTTCTTCTTGATGTTGACATTGAACCTCTGCAGCGTTCACCTCTGCTGTGTATATCAACCCACTGTAAAAATAGTTCTCATATCAGTGCTCGATCAATGATATAGCGCAAAGTGAAAAAAGACAAGCATTCACTAAGAATCTGATGGTGGGGCCCGGAGACAGCTGGTCCCCTCCTTCACTGTTTCCTGAGGTTTCACACCACTACGCAAGGTGACACAGAGGTACGACTGTGAGGAACTCAGCCTGCTGTGTCCAGTGTGCTCTCTGTTGCAGCAATAAATATCTGCCTTTTAAAATGTATCATGTGAAACATGGCAGCTTTATCTAAATTAATGTTATCTACAGATCACAGATGAAGGTTAGCTACCTTTATGACTAAAGAAGAGATCAGTTCAGGTCAATAAAAAGCCATTCTGTTGGCAAACTAATATTGCTTTCATAGATTTACTTTTAAGTAATAACACATTTTATACCTGGGTTTATCTGATAAAAGCCAACAACACTCAAAAACTTAGCCACATCTTTGATTTTAAACAAAATGTCTCCATTAGTTTAGTATGAAAACCCATGACATCTTGTGAACGATGTCTTAAGATAATCAAGCAATGCAGAATTGAGTTTTCATGTGGTACATTACAGGAGATTGCACAAGTACTCATATTCTACTCTTATCTAAACAGGATACAATATTTGTTTTGGCTGTGCATTCAGAAATGGCTGATATTAACAGTGGGTAAATATAGAGCATGCAACACACATTATTCCTATGAAAAAAATACTGTAACAATAAAACAAGGACACCAGAGACTTGGCTGTCAAAATGTGAATAGAAGTAGTAGTAGATAAAATTGTTTTAAACATAGCTGTGCTGCCTCCTGGTGGTATCTTTGCACACAACAATATTAGAACACTCATATACTGTATTTAAATTGAGTCCACAGCCCTTAAGGAATCAGGTGACTACATCACATGACTTTAGTTTTTAATGAACAATGAGTTTATTTAAGGTTTCATTTAGAGCATTCTGACAACACAACTCAGCCATGTTTTTTTTTTTCAGTCTTTCTAATGAATTTGAGGATGTGCTTCAGCTAACACAAGCTGGTTAAAATTACAGTGTCCAGCTTAACAGAATACACAATACCTTCATTTTCATGGCAGGGATTCATTCTCTCATTTTTGTAACATTTTTTGAGCAAAAAATCATCTTAAAATATGGGCTCAATTAGGAAGCTGTGTCAGATTTCAGAGTCAGGCGTTTAGATGTACATTATCTGTGGAGTAAAAATGACAGCATAGTAGACTTTACACTTGAAAACGGTAAATTGTGAATGTCATGATGATAAAGCCCAGTTTGCCAAAATATAACGGTAAATAATCTGTGAATTCTTGGGATGAAACTGGAAAAAAACTGAAAACAATTTGCCTTGAAGCTTATACAACAAAGTGCCTGGAGGAGCAATTATTTTCTTAAAAATGCTTTAAAAATCAGTGCTTAAGTCCCTTACTTGATGTTGTGTAACTTCCTGGCAACGATCATTGGGAAGTCAACTTCAAAATACTTCTTAGGCAAAAGGTTTTCATCCTGTGATTAAGAGAACAACATAATACACAAACAAGAAAACAGGCATAGTCAAGTGTCAAAACAAAAGAGTGCAGGTATACATGACTTCAGTGACTGTACACTTTTTCTTCATTTAATCATGATGAGATTATTACTAAGCGTTATCTAAATCTGTAAAAGCTTAAAAGGTAAATTAGTTGAAACAGTTAACTTTAACATGTAACTAGTTAAACAGAATGAACCTTCAGTCGCCAGAAAGTAGTGTCCAGTCCTGCCCCTAGGTTCACAACCTGACAGTCACAGGTTGTCTTCCTGAGAAAAGTATCCAGGATGTGATTGACTCCCTGTACACGAGCATAATATCCTGTTACACAAAAAGAACAGAAATTAGCAACAATATTCAACACATATCTTCAGAGAGCTCTCAAGTCAAAGCAGTTCATCAAGTGTCCATTGGGGGCAGCAGAGTACATCAAATGATCCATTATATCTAGGCTGACTCTTAAGAGCTGTGCTAATGTCCCAACTAGGTTTAAACAAAATAACAGGCTGTCTGTCAAAAAAAGGTTTTCCTGCATTTACTGAAGTGAATCTATCTGTGTGTGTGTGTGTGTGTGTGTGTGTGTGTGTGTGTGTGTGTGTGTGTGTGTGTGTGTGTGTGTGTGTGTGTGTGTGTGTGTGTGTGTGTGTGTGCATAAAACCTGTGAGTATCTCATTTTCTTCATGAGATTTCTTCAAATATATTAAAATGTGATTATATCTGGTGAAGATATGGACTGGTGACAGTCCTATTTCATTAAGTATGATTTAAAGTCCAAATTAGTTATTATTTATGCAGTCCTTCTGAAAGTGTAATACATCCTGGCTCACATTGGTTTATTTGAGACACACAGATTAATCACTTACAAATACCACAGTGAATATGCACTGTATACAAACATACTTCTCTCAGAGGGGTCTACTGATTGTTAACAATGAAAAACATTTCCATCATTCTCTAAAGCTGTGTTTCTGTAACTTTATTATATCCTTTCCATAAACATTCACACAAGGCGAGGTTAAAAATTGCACTGGTTACAGTGCACGTGCAGTCATTATCTGTAAAACATTTCATATTTCAAAATATTTGGGTTACATTTTAATAAGTGGGTCAGTGGAAAGGTGGATCTCACATCTGAACTGTGTTGAAACAGCTGATCCAATACACGAAGCTGTACATCATTTTCATACTGCATTCATGCAGTATGAGAACACGTAACTCACTTGCCTCTGTTAATCTCAGGAGCCTTCCGTTCACCTATCTGCCTCACAAAATACTGGATATATGGGTCCTTCCAATAGCTTTTACTGGTTGCAAACCTGTGAATCAAATACATGGTTGTAGAACTTACTGCACACTGTATCATACTGTACAGTTTCATCTGAGTGAGTGCAGACGTGATTCACATCTTTGATACAGGCCAGCAAGAACAGTCTAACGTTAAAACAGGACTATCGTGTAAAACCGAATGCCTGTGAATTGTTGAAGGCGCAACGGCGATTGCTTTGCAGCAGCACACGTATCTCCATGAGATCTAGCATCTACGTTTTGTAGCTGGTAACAAGCAAGTAAACTAATGTAAACCAATGTAACGTTACTTGCATGGGAAATTGAAAGATGGCTAGCTACCTTTTACATATCGACGCATCATCACATGTCGCTCTCACTGCTTCGTCAGCAGTGTCTGAGTCTGTAAAAGACTGCCGGGATGCCATTGTGATGCTCACACATGAGAAATATTAAAATAATGCTGAAACAAAAGCAGACAGCACAACAATTTCACTCGCAGAATTTAGTAGCGTTTAGAACCATTCTCATTAGGACTTAAAAATGACTGATTGACGGTTAGCGATCAACAAGCACAGGTAATCACTCCATGCTTCAACTTTACAGTAAATACATTTAAATTACCATCATTAGATATTATAAAAGACTCCCACTGAGCTCTTTATTTAGGCTGCGGAGTACTCCAAACAGACCATTGACATTGTTGCATCCACTTCCGCTATGTTCCCAACAAAGAAGCACTGGATTGGTTTTCACTGTGTCGCTCTTAGTGACGTAATTTTCTTACTCGTGCTATCCCATAAGGCACAGCGCAACGGCGTGTATCTTATTGGGGCTGGCTCAATTCCCTGGGCTCGAAAAGCGCTTCGACAGCGCACCAAGCTTTCCACAGTTTCTAGAGAGCACAGCACGAACGACGAGCTGTTATGACAGAACCATTAACTGTCTCGGTTCAGTATTTCTCAGCACAAATCATACTTTTTTTGTTAGATAATGCATATCTAACATATTTTATGTTAGAGTGCATTAAGTGATGGACTAATCGGAACACATGCAGTTTATTACTTCATGATGCAGTTCAAAATAAGTAAATACGTATTCATTTGAAAAGAAGGAGAACCCCTCAACATAAGATCCAGGGGTGTTCTAAATATGGAAAATATCTCATGATTATTTATTCTTGTTCCCTGTAAAAGTGTAGAGACATCCACACACACAGGAGTGATAGACCTTCTCTGTCTGCAATACCTTATTGTTTTACAGCTATTACAGCTAATTTACAGTTATTATCAGGGAATGCTGTCACACTGGGTGCTGCAGGAGGCCCCCGACTACAGAATAACATGCAAAAGTGCTGTGCTGTTCAATGAAATTACACTGACTCAGTACAATAATCTTGCCTCTATATATTAGTTAAAACACTGTACTGAAAAGCCAAAACATAGTGAGTGGTTGCCTTTCTACAGGTATAGAAAAGCATCTTGAACATACAGTATATCTCATTAGATAAGTGTTAAATACTCAACATCTCAGAAATCATTAGTCCAAATTAATGATGCAATAATAAAATAAATCATAGATATTGAATAATTGCAGCACTTATTTGTAAACTCTGATTTCTGTGATATCTTTGTAAGATCAAATTTCATTTTATAGCTGGGTGGAATGCACCCATATTGGTTATGTAACTGCATTCTTCTAGTGTAACATTGATTTCACATGGTTTAGAAATAAACACAGGAACAATTACTGATGACAGCAAGATCTATTTTGGCTGTTGCACAATGAGTTTGGTAAACAAAAGTAAAAAACGAAGCAACTCTCATGAGCTCTTAAGCACATCATTGGTGGTTTAAAGAAAACATGTCAATCCTTGGGGACCGTTTTCAGACTCGACAAAGGTCCCCTGGGATCAAAACAACGTGTGTGTCACACAACGACGGGGTTCGTCAGAGCCCAGGAGTGTTGAGAGCTTTATTATTTTTGTTCATTATGGTCCTCCCTGCTCAGCAGCATATCTAATTAGGATGTACCTGTAACTTCCAGAATATTACATTGAGTTCAGACCATTAAAATAAGACCGAGGACCCCCCACAGGTGCCAGGTGGGAGTAGTGAAGACACCCTTTGATTCAGAGAATAAAGGTGGAGGTAAGCACAGAGTGCAAGTTGACAATAATCAGGCGCTAAGGGATTTCTTTAAAACAGTATTTTGACAGATGAGGAGTAGGGCAAAAGTAAGAGTCCCAGATACATGAAATTTGACTCTTACTTCAATGTAAACTTCAAAGAGAGAATCGAGAGCATCAGCTGTCACTGGCACTGGCGACAGTGCAGCCAACGGTGGCATAAGGAAACGCTGACACGTACCACTTTTTCACAGCTGAAGCAAATTCAAACCCGTAAGACAGTTGCTAGCTGAAAATAGATAACAAATTTAAAATATTACATTATTGTTCATATCGCTAAATTGCAATGCATTTAGGCCTACAACAAGAGCACGTTTTGTTAACCAGTAATATGCGCACACACTGTACACCTTCACAATTCACTACGATATGTTCATAACTGTTGCGAGGGGCCACTTCAGAAGCCTGTTTACTATTAAGAGAATGACATTGGAGAATAACAGTGTTCACAGGTCTGACTGTTTCATTTCCTCAGTTGTTACTTCATACCACGTAAGGCCAACTAACTTTGGCGTAGATATGAAAAAATGAAAAGCATTAATTCATTATAACCATTTGTTTGTTGATTCATTTCACAACAACCTACAGCGGGGAAAGGATTTTTTTCCCCTCATCGGACCTAACGGAATAGAAAATCTACATATCACTGAACTTCCTGAGAGCGCCGCATATTGATTTGAAATGTGTTGTGAAATTTAACTGTACTGCTGGCAGGAGAGGACTTAAAAATCTTCGCTGGGTTGGCATGAGAACTGTTGCGGTCGGGTCCGGCACTGGCAACTGGGCATCGTGTACGCTTGTTGTTCTAACCTATTGTATGCACATTAGTGAGTGGCCCTTGATAAGAGCGTCTGCCAAGTACCTAAATGTAAGTGTAAACAGTCATGGGAATTTCATCATTTTTTCACAATCACAACTTTTCGTTTAGCTGAATTCATGCGTGATTTGGCTGTGAGTGATTTATTTTATTTCAGAGTCTTATTTTATGAAACTACCACTATAGCGAGCGCGGAACAAATTTCTTAAAGGAAGATATTATGTTCTCTGCAACAATCCTATTAACTACTTGGTTAAAATGTAATTCAATCACAGTTAATCGCAAGTTAAACCATTCATTTTAGCCAGTCAGTTAACAATCTAGATCGGATTAGATCAGTGTGTAAAACAATCTAATGAAGACTATTATAGTGCCTCTCCCTACTGACCAATATAACCAGCCTGTAACCCGCTCGCTAACAGTAGCTTGCTGACTTTCTAACGTGGAGAGAAACAGTACAGTAGATAACTCACTAATGCTACAGACCTTGAGGCAATGCTGTTGTACTCAGTATAAATATAGAAAAATCAATATGAGATGGTGCCAACCCTGCTCGGCGTGCTCCTGAATATTCATCACTTCTCATTAATACTACATTAGTGCAACTGTTTCACAAATCTATCACATGCCACCGTTTTTTTGAGCAGGGAAGTGGATGCTACGTGTACTTCCTGCCCCTCCGAACCGCTAGCTGGCTATCAGCTCTGTGCTGAGCAGAAAGGTGTGTGGCAAAACTGTGCGGGGCTGAAATGGAGTAACAAGTTAGCTAGCTAGCTTGCCAATCAGCTTGTCGAAAGTTAGCTAGCTAGTTAAACAAGAGTCCAACTAATTCTTGTCGATTTCATTGTGAGTGTACAGGTCTTACTGTCAAACTTAAAATAGTTGCAATCTATCAAGCAAGTATAAAAACTGTACTGTAAATGTTTGCTGACTGGCCAACGTTCCCATAACTTAGCTACCTGTGGAAACACTCGCTAGCTAGCAATTTTGCTACAATGATCAACGGTTTGACTCTCATCTGATGAAGGATATTGCAGCCAGGAGACACTTGAAAACTTCTAAAAAACAAGGAGGACACAGGATAAGAGCTGAAAATGAAGAAACAATTCAATCGGATGAAGCAACTCGCCAACCAAACAGTTGGCAGGCAAGTATAACGTTTTATAAGAGTTTGCTTACAGTTTCGTGTTAGAGTCCAGTCCTGATTTTCAGCAGAAGTTAGATAACGTTAGCTTGTTCGAAGCTGTCTATTTGGGCGTTTGCTGGCAAACATACATGATCATCAATTTCGCTGGAATCTGTTTCGTGAGAATATAAGTCGACCTTGATTTCGAAGAGACTATTTGTCCCGTTTTGAAGGGTTGTATAGTAGACTGGCTGAGTACCGACAGCAAACTATCAAGCGCACTTACTTTCTCACAAACCATTACTCACTAGAGTATCATTATTTTGCATGCTGTATAGTTACCGTTAGTTAACTTGACAAGTACCGCTAAGGTAATGCTGGTTACATCGAGCTCTCAGACAGACTGTTGCATGTAAAGTTTGCAGGTAACACAGTTACTGTAGCTAACGGTACAGTTAAATAATGTCCACTCATGTGCAGTTCTCTAATTTTTGCTGCGACACTTCTTCGTCCAATTTCATTTTTGGACGGTGGATGGTTAAATATGGTATGTTCGTCTGCTAAACTTAATGTCTTGTCTGAAAGATGTTTGTGGCGGTCCATGGGAATTTGACTTGTTGGTCACGACTGAGTTTTTCGGACTTAGACTGCGGATGGAGCTAACGTTATCTCACCGAGAGATCGCAACCCAGCCCAGGGCAGCTTGCTAACTAATTGTGCTGAGTCCATGAACCAATTGACTTTGCTTTTGAAAACAGTTAATCTCACAAAGCATGGTTAACCTACAGCCCAGTGTGTCAGTTAACTTTGCTTGAACAGTTTAATCTAGAAAATTCAAAGTAGAACAACGCAGTATGTTAGCTGGCTAGATTACTGGAGTGCTATCGACCTCTATAACGTTTAAATATATTATGGACTTTGAAATGATATAGTTATATACATTAGCTACAACATATCTGTTGGATTTTTTCGGCTCAATCTTACATTCATATATAGTTTTGTCTTTTATTGTTGCATGAACCGAGATCGCTGTCTTTGGAGTAGTTAGGTGGCAAAAAAGACAGCGGATGATTCAGTTGACACAGTATCAGTGCGGCATATGTACAAAACCCATTCCAAAATGTGGTCGGAAAATTGAATTTTTACATTTTTATGTCAATCAGGTTTCAGATTCTTGTTTAATGTTTTGTCCTTTGACCTTTTCTCTTGGAAATGGGTGACTTAAGAGCAAGAAACTTTTACAAACACAAACACATTTCTTAGAAATGTCCAGTAGTCCGTATGCCAGTGTCAGTCTCCAGAAACCTCATTGCAATGCATAAAATACAGTACATTAAACATTTAGACTATATACCAACGTTTTTACGTTCATATAACCGTGTCAACATCTTGGGGCGCTGGGTCGCTGACTTCCAAAGATTAGCCAAATATCGGAATCAGAATCGTTCGGATACAAATGCTCGTCTTGGGGCTGGAGATATCTCTCCATACGCGCTGGTAAATTTAACCATGAGCAGTTGTTAGCAGACATTTGGTGCTTCCACAACGCTTGGGAATTTTCCCACGGCTTAAAAAAAGTCGGTGGTGTCTGGTTAACCATCGCCGCTGTGGTCTTGAGTTGGTATCCTGCCACAGAACCGGTCAGCACCGTCATGGGACAATCTTTGCACCCATCTCAAAATATAATGCACTTAGCTTTTCTGGTCTGGAAGCTTATTATTATAATCGCAGCTCTTTAATTTAATTATTGCCGTCAGTTTTCTTTCAGGGTTGCGTTAGCGATAGACTCGCTCCTAATGTTCTGTACCAGTTTGTTGACTTTTCCTTATCACGTTGATTATACTGAATGTATACATGTCTTTATGTAACAGCTAGCAATATCATGTAATTCATTCAGCGAGGCTATTTATACATTGTTCTCCTGTAGTTGTCTTCCAGCAATCAGCGGTGGAAGGTGACTGTTCCTGGATGTGGATGTGTTCTCACATCCACCTCCTCCTGCTGTGGAGTACTCCTCAGAGAACCTCTGGTCATAGAGATAGGTTAACATTGTGACCATAACTTAAACAGATCTTTTGCATTAGACAGGCCATGGAAATGATGTAGTGAGCTTGGTTACTTTGGAGTGGTCATTTGTTCAGTCATTTCTTTCCTTCTAGACTCTTTCCCTTGTTGGACGGCCATGCCATAATCATTTCACACAGAGGTCATAGTTGAACCAACTTTGTACCACAACTGCCTGGCTAAAGATTCGCAGTCCTGATTTTCACTCTGAGCCAGGGGAAGCTGAGCATGCTGGCAGATGTCCTGACAAGAACTCTCTGAGGGAAATGACCTGCGAGGAAGCTGTTTAATTTCATCTGTCTTAAAGAGAAAACACCTGAAAAAGCACTTCATGTCTTTGCTGCTTCCTTTTCAAAACGTTAAATCTACAGTCTCAACACATATTCATGTTTTTCTGTCTTGCCAGTCACATTGCAGTGACCTCCGGTCATGTGACTGCGATGTCAAAGGACAGGCACACCTCAGCAGAAAGCCTAAGGTTGCACATAGCAGACTGACTGATATTACTGCATTTTGGACTTTCCCCATACAGATACAGCAGTTTTAAGTCTTGTTATGGCCAGTCATTATGGGGCATGGGGTTGACTGTGATTAAATGTTCCACAAGTCAGTCCTGTGTCAGTAATATACTAAGAGTAACCCACAGCTAGTGACCTCGTGTGCCTTCAGTGTGGCTGATATTATCAAGTACTGATATGAGCTTAATATCATAATATCTGGTCAAACAGGCAGAGTACTATATAAATGACTAGCAGATCCAACCTTGATTTTATCACCATAGTACATAATAGTCCGATAATGAAATGAGATAAACCGATTCTAAAAACTTTTAAAGATTGGGTTACCTTTCCAGTAGATGAATGGTGTTAGTTTAGAAAGTTCTGGTCAGTAATGCAGGCGTTCCGCTTGCAGAATGTGTGCAGAGTTATGGGGGTGTCCGCTCAGAGCTGGGGTTTTTATGGCTGGCCTACGCCAAGCAGTTTTCTCCATTACTCAGTTTGAAGGCAGTACCAAATGTTGTATAATTAATAGGCTTTTGCACATTTTGATAAGCCTTCAGCTGGTGTTTCCCCCCTTGTAAGGCCATAAAGCATGTTTCCTTTTTGGCATTTGTCTGTTGTTTTAGAGCATAATGTACGCTTGCTTACTGCCTGCCTGTTTTGCGTGGCCTCTGGTCCGTTGCGTCAGCCGTTAAAAATGCCTGTTTGCAGGGGACGTCCCAGTGAAAGAGAATGAACCCGGTTAAAGGGCTTATAAAGCACAAGGGTGGAAGTTACGTACCTTCTCCTCATACTTTTGCTCTTCTACATTGGAGGGAATGTCATGAATGTAAAAATATTATTGGTCATGCTCTTGTAGAATACACCAAGATGGAAATATTTATTTTTTACTTTTGATTACTGGTTGAATACACTAAATATTATTCAACTTTGAAAACTCAAATGGTAAAATACCTCCAGTAGCATTAAAAAAATCTGTTCGCCCCATTAAGTGAATCAGAATAGCTAAGCATTTCCCGGTTCAGACCGTACTGTAAAGCACATATTTATAAACAAACTTCAGACATGGCATGTGTCTGCTAAGTACAGAGTGCAGTCTGTGCTTTGTTTTGAATCATCTGCTTTGGCTTTGGTCTTTTTTTCGAGATGCAGAAATGAAAGTAGAGGCTGGCACTGGCACAGCAGCTGTGAGCAGAAGTGGGTAACGCTGCAGAAAAGCCCCTCAGTTACGTTATGAGTCACATTTTTACATTCCACTTTGCTTTGTGTCATGCTTGCATGTGTTTGTGCAGACACTGTGTTGTGTCTCGGTCAGATAAAAGAGAGAAGCTTATGCGGTGGTCCCTTATGTTATTTAGATGTGGAAGTGGGGCATTTTTAAGTAGCAGTGCGCTAGCTGAATGTCTTTTTCACCGTGGTCAGAGACTGAAAGAGTGCTGCGGTGTTTGTCAGTCTGAGAGTGCAGTCTCAGGGGTAAATCACAGACTGAGATGTGGAAAGCAGAACTCGCTCTGTACAGAGGTACGAGCTGGGGGGGGTCTCAGGACGGGGCCCACAGCGGGTTCCTGTGATTGTACTGGTGCTCAAAGAAAGCCCCAGTCACTGCGCACAGAGCAGAAATGGGAGAACAGTCTGACATTCCAGAAGGATCCATGGATGGATGTAGACTCCAGCAGGGCCATTTTAGTGGAGTGATAAACCGTGCACACTGCTGCCGGTCCAAAGTTCACTCTCACAGGGTACAGCCCTAGGGCAGGGAAGCCTGCATATAGACTATCTGCGAGCAGCAAACGCTTAAAACTCTATACATAAACCCAAGGTTATTAATGTAGTAGATATGTGTGTATATATTTAGGGAAAACACTTTTATAAAACATAAAACAACAACACAGTAGAGATTCATTCAAATGAAATTGTCTGTAGATGATTTGAAGTTTCTCACAGCGTATTGTGGGCGGGGCCCCATCCAATCACTGGCAGATATCGTGTGAATGGACACTGGTCAAGAGTTATGGTGCATGTTGTCATGGTAATAGTGTTGCGACATCAGGAAGTGACTGTTCTGTACTTAAGGCTGGGTTTGTGTCTGAGTGAAACAGCCAATCAGTCACTTTAACGCAATTAAATGTGGCATTAAAAGGAATTGGCAGCTGTGAATTAGAAACAATGCTCTTGATTATAGAAATGATGAAAAGGGCCTGGAAGCTCCAGTATTTTGAATGGCATATAGCCCAAACCCAGAATCAGCCTTAATCATGCTTTATTGATTTCAAACAAAGGCATAAAAGAGTAGACATCAGCTGAAATTAAAAGGGGTGATTGGATTTTGCATTTGCAAGGACATGTCCTGGCACTATTTGGAAGTTTACTCCAACTTTGGTTAAGCGGTTTTTTGAGGCCAGAGATTGGATAGCTAGGCAGGGTGGGGAAAAAGCTTTTGCTATAAGAATATACCACAAACACTTATCTTTATCACCACCAATGCAAAACAGTGAAAATTAAGCAAAAAAAAAAATCATTCTTTCCATTGATGATAAACGTTCAAAATAAACCTCTCCTGCCCCAGATTTGCATGGAGTGAAGCATGGGGAGTTTTGCATGGCATGGTCAATATAAACAGTGGTACCAGTGCCACAATGAAACGTGTTTTTAATGCATAGTTTTATGAATATTTACATGTAATTTTCTGTAAATAAAGCCATCCCCAGTCCTGATGGGTCTAGATCGCTGAGGTTTTGTTTACTGTAGCTGGAGACGGACCACAGTGTTAGTTAAGGATGAGCTCTGCCTTTTCTCTCATACCGGTAGGCCTATGTGTGTGGAACAGAGATGCTTTGAGCAGAATCTCTGGGTCACATTGCCAGGTGAGGAGACTCTGTAAAATAATAAAGATACCCGAGTCGCTGTGATGTGCTGTTTTATGTGCAAAATGAGCAAGGGCAGTTCTGATGTGATAAGTCCTCTGTGAGTGTGAAGCTGTCTCAGTTTGCGAGGATGGTGTTTCACTGGAAAGAGCCAGCTGTCCAGGCTATATGAAACATGCTGTCGCTCTCATTTTTATTATAAGATTCAACTTATTTTTGCTGCTTGAAGTTGTTCACACTTTTAGTTTTTTTGTTTAAGACTTTCACACCAGACGTTCTCAAATATGACAGAAATTCTCGGGCTATTTAGAGACACAAGGCTGGAAGAAAAATGTAAGTGTATTCTAACACTGTCACGGAGTGGACCCTGAATAGGTTCGGAAAGTTGCATTAGGAACACAGATCAATCTTAATTCCGTATTGATCAGAATCTGAAAACCTCAGAACGATGAGGACACCGGTCTTCCAGCAGTCTAAAGTGCAGACTATGCAGTTGAGTAGATGTACTTGTTGATTCGTAGATGTGGTTGTTGGATGTCCATAACCGTTTTGGGCGCCTCGTTTTTGAGGTGTGTGTCTGATGTAACTCTCTGAAATCGTACAGTACTAACAGAAAGCACTTCCAGCTCCTCATCAGCCAGCTCCCCCCCCCACACACATACACAGACCCTGCGTTCTGCTGCGCTGGGCTGCAGCACAAGTTCGTATCCTCAGTAAAACCACAGGCTGGTGTCCTGTGGGAGGTGAATGCTCTGCGCATATGTGAAAGCTGGAAGCGCACGAGTCTCTCTGCGCAGCTCTCTCTGCGCAGCGTAAATCACCTCTCAATGCAAGTTCCATCTGTCCAGCGGTAGCTTTGTCTGTGGAGGCCCTCAGGCCTCTAATGTCAGTATGTGCATGGCTGAAGAAGAGCTGCTCTCTAACGTACAGCGGTCGTCCCATATGGCGGCTCTGTAAGGCGATCTGGCCCAGTGTGCCCTGGATAATTAGGCTGCTGTAACCGATAGCGCGGGGGACATTTGAGACCGATGGCTGGCCCTCAGTGTTTTTGTTCAGCCATGTAAAAATCCAGCGCGTTCGCTTATGGGAAGTGTGCGCGCTCAGAGAGCCTCACAAAGGTGGTGTGTCCAGAAGCGTTTAGGAAAGTCTTTACTTTCACCGTCGGTGGGAATGGAGCACAGATCTGTAAGTGCTTGTTTATTTAACCTGGTTGGTCCGCTGAACTCCCCGGTCTTTTGCTGTGCGGACCTGGAAAGTCACTGTGGTTAGGGAAGTAGCGAAGCCGCTGGGATCTTCACTGACCACAGAGCCCGAGGTCCTCTGCAAGCCTCTTCCAGAGGGTGACATTTGGGAACAAGTCACTTGCATAACTGCAGTTCTCTAAAGGAGAAATGGACTTCCAGGAAACCTTGTTGCTCAATTCCCCAGAGACTGAGAACAAAGTGACAGGATGGCAAGCTGCATGCCTGGGTTTACGGGGGTTATGATTGGCTGCTGTGGAGCCAATACAGTCATGTGACATGGGAATTCCCACCCCCACGCTGGAGTCTGTTCCTCCCTCTGAGAATCATTGTTGCATGACAAACCATCTGTGCTCTGCAGTGTAGATGTTTTTCAGTTCCTGAATGCAGGAGCATGTATGCACTCTCTGTGCTCTGCGTTAAAAATGTCCTGGCCAGTAGGTTTGCCCTGTTTGTGTCCACCTTTAATGTGAGCATGGGCCGCGGCGATAAAACCAGAGTTGCCTGGGCCTACCTTTTAGTTAGACTCCACCCCACGCACACACCTACCCCATCACCCACACTGTTATATGTTATGCTTTGGGGATAAAGAGTGTGAGATAGACATGTGAATCTCACTCCTGGATCATGCTCTGTGTAGATAAGACAGTGGACTGCATGGGCACGGCACCGTTAGCAGCGTCCAGCACTCACCAGCACAATGAAAGAAGCTAGAACTCCTACTCCAGCAGCCGAAGCTCAGATCAGTGTCCTGGTACTTTAGCAATGCTACCTGTTATCTTCCCAATGGCATCTTGACAATGTGCAGTAACTAGCACATCTATGCCATTACAGACAAGCTCCAGATAAGTTATTCTTTTCCCCGGCGCTACCTGCTTGTCATCAGACATGGCCAGGTGTTCTGTATTTTCCTTGCAGTAATATTCTTAATATTTTACATTTTGTTCATCACTGTAATGGTGTTGCTATGCGCACAGCTTTGCGGTCTGTGTAAATGCATGTTTAAATGTAAATACCTCATGGGAAGGTCACAACAGGAAATGTGCAGGAGAAAAGGCCTCACCTGAAAGCTGAGGCTGAGGCTAACCTGAGATGAAAAGGTGATAGTCAGCCTGTTAATATCATTTATACATGCACCCTGTTTCTCGTACTGGATTTCCCTCATAACAAAACCCCAAAGCATAATTCAGGTGAATACCTAATGCGTTTGGATGTTGTGAATACTCTTTCATGCTTCACAAGCTTCAGCATCGCTGGGAACTTTCTAAATACCACTGACACACTCATATATTTCTGTATCTCTGTATGTGCATTATCTTGATTTTGGATAATGTATGCCTTAAGTTTATTTTAGATTTGAAAATGTTTTGTGAACTCTGTGAACCCAAGAATACTGTGCTTTCACCCATTCCTGCCCTGCCTTAGTTCACAGAAGCCATAGTCCACATTTTACAGCATGAGTCTAGTTAATGTGAAAAGCAGAGGGTACAGCCAACATGAAATGTGATCCCACTTAGCCCTGAGAAATCATATTTGTTAGCAGTGCAGTCCTGGGAACATTAGTCTTTATGAAATATGGCTGCACAGACACCTGGGATACTCAGACTGGATTCTGCTGGTTTCAGTTTTTTACACCTGGAACCTGGGGAGGAAGTGAAGTTAATTGGTTTGCAATCATTAAACCTACAAAATGGGTTGAATCAGGTGGTTTCTTTACTTTAACAGAGGCCTGCTGCCACACTGGAAGCAAACAAAACTGACAAAACCCTTGCTGAACTACGTAATATTACTGTCACTCTCACACTCTCTTTTTGTCTCTTTCTCACGCGCACACACACACACACACACACACACACACACACACACACACACACACACACACACACACACACACACACACACACACACACAAACTCACTCACTCACTCACTCACTCACCCAGCTGTGGCTGTGTTCCTCAAGTATACATGTCTTAAGGTTTTCAAAAACAGAAGTCTAGCTTATTAACTGGTGATACTCATGTCGCCTCACTAGTAAAGTCTAAAGCAAACTATTGTATGCAGAAAACACGAGTATAAACATGCACATGTTTTTATCCGGTGCTCAGTGGGTCTGAAGGCGTATATGGCACCATTTATGTGAAGTGAGCATATGGCAGCATATCATGTGTTTCTCCAGGTCATGTGACCTTTTGGTGAAAGTGCATAGACACACCCCACACCTGCCTGCACCCTGCATAAAATGAGTATTCGGTATATGCTAATGAGCTCTAGCCGCTCATCCCTGATCAGGAGGATTAATAGCATGTGATATATGTAATCTGTTAAATGAGTATGATAATGGATAGCATCTCATTCATACTTTTTGCAGGTTATAATTATGTGCATCCCTGATCACTATAGTACCATACAGCTTTAAACAGACCTAATGGCTGTAAGCCGTGGAGATCCTGTCTCACTCTGACACAGTGTAAGTTTTGATTCCTTAGGGCTGAAAGACTGTTTCCGTGGTGCTTCCTGAGCACAGTGAAACATTGTAGCGTTCTGTGGCGCATAATCGGCCCCTTCTCTGTTCCGCGGGATCCTCAGGGCTGCTCCGAGACGTCAGCACCAGCTCTTCTGTTTCATTACCCCTGCCCTGACAGCATCCCGCATCTCCCCTCAGATACACCGTTTCCATGGACACTCTGATCCCGCTATCGAGTGCCGCGACCATTGGGTAATCCTCATCTAAAGTGTACATTTGTCACCCATTGTTTTTAATAAAACGTGTGTCAACTCCATTTGTTTAATTGGGTCAAGTTTAGTTTCTTTTATTATTGCCTTGAATGAAACAGAATTGCTGTTTTGATAGCTGGCTCTGTGTGTACAAACAAAGCCTCCCTACAGTATGTCTAGCTAAATATAGACTTGCAAAGACTGTAGAGATTTGTAGGCTATGATAACATGTGAGAATAATGTTTTTGGGTGGGTGACAGCAGTATCTTATGTGGCTTTGTTCTGTTGCATACTGGAGGAATGTTATATAAGAAGGATTTTCATTGAGCTTCAGATGGCCGCTTTGCAGCCTGTGTGAAAGAGCGCAAGTTAATTGAGCACAAAGGCTGTTCCCTGAGCGCGTGTCTCATGAATGCACCATTTACTCTGGTGTCAAACGCAGAGCTGTAAGGGTCCGATCTGCGCGCTTTGTGCTGAGCTGTTAGAGAGCTCTGTGTGCCCTTCTTAAATCAGTGTGGCCGTGTGGCGGTCCTTTCATTACACCGTCACAGAGGAGCCCTGTGTGTACATCTGTCATCTCTCTGCCCTGTGAGAGAGAGACTCAGGGCTGCCATCTCTCTGCCCTGTGAAAGAGCACCTCTCTGCCCTGTGAGAGAGACTCAGGGCTGTCATCTCTCTGCCCTGTGAGAGAGACTCAGGGCTGCCATCTCTCTGCCCTGTGAGAGAGACTCAGGGCTGTCATCTCTCTGCCCTGTGAGAGAGACTCAGGGCTGCCATCTCTCTGCCCTGTGAGAGAGACTCAGGGCTGCCATCTCTCTGCCCTGTGAAAGAGACTCAGGGCTGCCATCTCTCTGCCCTGTGAAAGAGACTCAGGGCTGCCATCTCTCTGCCCTGTGAGAGAGACTCAGGGCTGCCATCTCTCTGCCCTGTGAGAGAGAGAGAGACTCAGGGCTGCCATCTCTCTGCCCTGTAAGAGAGACTCAGGGCTGCCATCTCTCTGCCCTGTGAAAGAGACTCAGGGCTGCCATCTCTCTGCCCTGTGAGAGAGACTCAGGGCTGCCATCTCTCTGCCCTGTGAGAGAGACTCAGGGCTGCCATCTCTCTGCCCTGTGAGAGAGACTCAGGGCTGCCATCTCTCTGCCCTGTGAGAGAGACTCAGGGCTGCCATCTCTCTGCCCTGTGAAAGAGACTCAGGGCTGCCATCTCTCTGCCCTGTGAGAGAGACTCAGGGCTGTCATCTCTCTGCCCTGTGAAAGAGACTCAGGGCTGCCATCTCTCTGCCCTGTGAGAGAGACTCATGGCTGCCATCTCTCTGCCCTGTGAGAGAGACTCAGGGCTGCCATCTCTCTGCCCTGTGAGAGAGACTCAGGGCTGCCATCTCTCTGCCCTGTGAGAGAGACTCAGGGCTGCCATCTCTCTGCCCTGTGAAAGAGCGCCTCTCTGCCCTGTGAAAGAGCGCCTCTCTGCCCTGTGAGAGAGACTCAGGGCTGTCATCTCTCTGCCCTGTGAGAGAGACTCAGGGCTGCCATCTCTCTGCCCTGTGAAAGAGACTCAGGGCTGCCATCTCTCTGCCCTGTGAGAGAGACTCAGGGCTGTCATCTCTCTGCCCTGTGAGAGAGACTCAGGGCTGCCATCTCTCTGCCCTGTGAGAGAGACTCAGGGCTGCCATCTCTCTGCCCTGTGAAAGAGCGCCTCTCTGCCCTGTGAAAGAGACTCAGGGCTGCCATCTCTCTGCCCTGTGAGAGAGACTCAGGGCTGCCATTTCTCTGCCCTGTGAGAGAGACTCAGGGCTGCCATCTCTCTGCCCTGTGAAAGAGCGCCTCTCTGCCCTGTGAAAGAGACTCAGGGCTGCCATCTCTCTGCCCTGTGAGAGGGACTCAGGGCTGCCATCTCTCTGCCCTGTGAAAGAGCGCCTCTCTGCCCTGTGAAAGAGTCTCAGGGCTGCCATCTCTCTGCCCTGTGAGAGGGACTCAGGGCTGCCATCTCTCTGCCCTGTGAGAGAGACTCAGGGCTGCCATCTCTCTGCCCTGTGAAAGAGAGCTTGTGGCTAATTGAGTGGCCTGAGCAGATGTTGGGGGTGGCTGGTGTCTAGCACCTTCAGGACCTAGTCAGGGTAACGTAGAAGCTGGATGGAGAGCCCAAAGGCAGGGCCGCTCTGTCAAACCCTGCTGGGACCGTCCCCGGCAAACTCCACCCACCTCCGCTCTCCACCGCCCGTCTGTCCTCCGTGCAACTAGCTTTAGCTTCAGCGCCAGGGCCAGGGAACTGTTTATCTGCTGCACGTCTCCCAAGCGATCACATGCGTATGAGTCTGGCCCGAACGTCAGACAGGAAGCGCGCTAATGTGTGCCAGCGCAGCAAAGACTTCAAAGGGCAGTGCCAAGCAGCTCGAGCGCTCGTAACTGACAGCGGGTCCTGCAGGCCTTGATGCCCGTTTATGACCCGCTTTCATGGAACTGTAAATTGGAAAAGTTTTTCATCAAAAAGAGAGGACTGTAAAAAAATAAAACGCAGTGGCATGAATTGATGATGGCAATGCAATCCTTTTTTTCTTTTTTCTTTCATGTACTCCAGGATTGACAGTGTAGAGGTTTGGCATAGTCCTACTTTGCTTTAATATGTCATTAATTCAGCGAGGGCATGTTTTTATTTCTTGTGTTCTCTTGATGAATTGTCAGTTGATTCCAAGGCTCTGGTTTCTCAGAGACGTGGGCCGGAGGAGGGGGAGAATCGCTCTGGTCTGAGCTCCAGCTCAGCCTGTCATTCTCATATGGGGGAAAGTTATGGAAATGTTACATAATTAGCGTGTGTTTATTAGTAGTTTGAAGCTCTTGATTATTTGTGTGTGCTGGGGGGTGGGGGGTGTGTGAGTGTGGACGGACGGGCGGGCAGCAGAGAGTCTGTAGCGTTGTTTGCAGTGTTCAGAGATAAAAGCCTGCAGCTGTGTCCAACTCTGGTTGTGTCGGCACATTCCAGCTTAGCTATGCTGTCTCACAGCCTCCTGTGGTGTGACTCAACACTAGGACACAGCACTGACAGCACAGCACTGACAGCCCAGGGAGCAGCACAGACAGCAGCACTGACGGACCTACCCACAGCCTCTGCTGATCATGACTGCTTGGAGTGGATTTCAGCGGTAAACAAACAGAAACCTGTCAGTTATACATTTTTGCTTTGTCAGTAGATTCTCTTACCCTTGAACTTTTATGATTTGGAGAACAGTTACAAACTTTAATTTCCATCAAGCCAGTTCTGTAATGGTGCTATAAAGTCCATGCTGTAGCACACTACGGACTTCACCATCACATGGCCCCGTTTCCACTAAAAGAGAGGGAATGGAAGTCCACATGGTCATCCTTCAGTTGACCGGTGAATAAAACGCAGACCTTTGTCTCAAGTGAAGCTGCCCACTCTTTTCAGACCGCACAGAGTGAGCGAGTTCTGAGGCTCTTCTGCTTATTTAGCCAGAGCTTTAGCTGGACGGCAGCGTCTCTGGAATCACTTTTATAACGGGGTCTGTTTGTTTGGAGTGGATCTGCGAGGATCCTGCCTAATGTACGAGACTGAAGCGCCACCCACAAAGAGCGGACCGCGTTCGCTGATCTGACGAGCAGAGCAGAGCAGAGCCGTGCACTCCACATGTGACCTCACCAGCTCGATTCCGGCTTTTCTCCAAAAACTCCACAGGAATTGTATCCGTAGCCCTGGCTCCCCGGCCCTGTCCTCCCTCCTCCTCCCCTCGTTTAATTGGAAGCAGCTGTGAGCCACCGTCCCGGGGTTACTGCAGTGCGTGGAGCAGAGCTTATGGAAGGAGAGGGACGGAGTTTTGTGGGTAACTTGGCAGGGCAGTTGAGTAGTGGGGAGGCACGGGGGGTGGGGGCAGGGGCGGAGGTGTAGGGGGGGCGGCTGAGACGGTCGCCAGAAGGCAGTTTTAAGCAAATCGTCCTGTGTTCAGCAAGGCTCCGTCTTTCCTTTTGGTCTGGGGCCGAGGCAGATTGATGGTCACAGTCAGGGCTGCCGTTTCAGACCGGTTAATGCAGTTAATGTGGCAGGTGTTCTTTCGCTGCTTAATCGGCTGTTTTGTTCCAGAACTGATGGAAGATTTCTACATAATGTTAGTTATGTGCGTAAGTGGGCCGTTTAATGTGGGACGAGCGCCCCAGCCTGCATGCTGGGTCCATCCCACCCACGCTGCAGGGCTGTGCGCATACCATAGAGACTGCAGCCGCTGGTACCTGGGATACATACAGCCAGCAAGTAATTTAACCTTAACTGAATACAGATAGTTTCTAGACACTCAGCTGAAAGTGTCAGATACTTGTAGCCATAGATAGTTTCACTAACAATCCATTGCTGTGCATCTCAGCATTTATACTATGCGCTAATTGCTGATACTTCTTAGCTGTTAGCGCAAACAGGGTCCTCACAGAAGGCATGTTTCGTTATAACTTTGTTATTAATTCTGGTACATAATATTTAATCAGCTTACAAACTATGACAGATATTCTAATAATGCAGTTTTTGGCATTAAAAGTGAGAATGTGAGTGAATGGCTCAATGCATTAAGTAATTCCATGTGCAAAACTTCAGGTGAACGTGCCAGACCTGTACATGTGGCACTGGTATAATGAACATTTCACTGTCCTAACTGAAAATTTGATATATCTTGTCATCAGAGATGTAATTGTTGTACGGTAATTGGAAAAATATGCCTCTGGTGACATCTGTCTTTTTCCATTTCTAGGAATCAAGCTGCATGGCTGTATGCAGCTCACCCCTCCCAAACCTCCCCTCCCTGCAAACCTGTGCACATGTACAGTGAATAGGGCAGTGTCTGGCCTGTAGCAGGGGTTAGTCTGCCTGCAGAATGGCAACCCAGAGCTCCAGCACTGGGCTGCCTGGACAGATCGGATGTTAGTGTTTTTGGTGGGGGGTTGTGCGTTCCTCACCACTTCACACTCCCACATTGGTGACGAATGTGTGTCACACACAAGCACAGACTGCCACCCCCCCCATCCCCACCCCCACCGCCCTGCACAACTTGCTTTTTTCCCTGCTGTTACCATAACAAACACAGCGGTATGCAGAGAACAGGAAGCGCTCTCTATAACACACGGGTGAGCAGTTTGGACTACGGGCCGAGCAGGAGCTGGGGGTCTGCAACAGGTTTCTGCTGACGTATTTGTGTCACATATGTGACTGGAATTGTATTGGACAGGCAGAGTGTTGCAGCGGTTGTGTGGATGAGAGTGTTATCTGGCAGGGTGGCAGCACAGCTGTTCACATTGAGTCACACGCTTATGGACACTAACCACATAAGACATGCATGCAGAGTCTTGACATTAGCCTGTGTGTGGGGTGCCATGCTGGATTAATCGTCAGTAGTCGGAATTTGATCTTTTGCACAGTTTTTGGGAATTCCTGCATGACGGTGACGTCCACCCAGCTGTGAGGTCCAGCCGGAGAGGAGCAGTCATCTGGTTCACAGACCAAGCGGCTGCTAACGTGCTAAACGGCTAACCGAGAGCTCTCACTGTCTGCATATTCAAATTCAAAGCTACCGTGTAGCAAACAGAACTCCTCCGCTATTTATGGAAATGGTTAGTGAGGAAAAGATTTAATCAGCCAGCTGATTAGATACCGAAGGCTACCTGGCCAGCAAACGTGTTAGCTGAAGAGTCCGTATTGTTCTGCTCTGTAGTAAGAGGATCATTGTTAAACTGAAATCAGGGCTTGGCGGCAGTAGTATCAATGGCACCAGAAGGTTCTCATGGGTGATTATGACAAACACTGCCCCTCTCCGCCCTGATGCACGGCCCCTCTCCGCCCTGATGCACGGCCCCTCTCCACCCTTCCCTGCTCCACCCTGCCGTGTGGCCCCTCTCCACCCTTCCCCTCCCCACCCTGCTGCACCACCCCTCTCCACCCTTCCCCTCCCCACCCTTCCCTGCTCCACCCTGCCACACGGCCCCTCTCCACCCTTCCCATCTCCACCCTTCCCCTCTCCACCCTGCCGTGTGGCCCCTCTCCACCCTTCCCCGCTCCACCCTGCCGCACGGCCCCTCTCCACCCTTCCCCGCTCCACCCTGCCGCATCACCCCTCTCCACCCTTCCCATCCCCACCCTTCCCCTCTCCACCCTGCCGTGTGGCCCCTCTCCACCCTTCCCCTCCCCACCCTTCCCCTCTCCACCCTGCCGCATCACCCCTCTCCACCCTTCCCCGCTCCACCCTAATGCCTCCATCTCCATGCTGAGCAGCTGCCCAGTCCCTGGATTTCCTGCCTGACTTTAATGCATTCAAGTTCCACAACAAATTGTGGTTTTGGCAGCGCAGTACTGCAGGGGAAAGTTGAACAGTAAAATGTCCTCTCTCTTTGTCTTTTGGAAAGTGCGAGCTTGAGCGCGGTGCTTGTGGAGAGTGATGGGGGGGCTAATTTCCCCACTGTTGGCATGCGGCACGAAACGCCTGCTGCCTGCTGATATGTGAGTGGAGGAGGCAGAGTCACGGCCTGCGACCCAAGCGTAAACAAGTCTGTGCGGACAGACGGATGCACACACATCATCGCACAGTCTCTTTCACTGTACGCCACTTCTCATTCTGTCCGTGCAGTTAATGACCTCACTGCTCACTCCTGCTTTTATTAAGCATATCCAGTCCTGTTTATTTTCGGCTCTGTTTACAGGAGGTCCTCGCACATATCTCCAGTGTTTGAGCTGTACGGTTGTGTTTCTCACCTAAGCTGGTCCATCGCTCCACAGCGTAAGAACTTTAGGGCTGAACTGGGTCCCCTCTGCTGTGAGAGCCAGCCCAGATTCTCCTGGTGCGGGGCTAATGCTCAGTGCCTGGTATGCTGGAGGAAATTCGGAAATGGATCCTCACTGTTACTGTGTGCTACTGGCAGTGAGTCAGCAATCTTGTCAAAAACAGTAGTGGAACTTCAGCACATTCAGCATTGTGTAAACCTGGTCTGAAAGTCATTTTAATGCCCCTAGTGACACGCTGATATGGGCTGCACAATTATTAATGTTACTGATAGCACAAATTATCAATAATTAATGCATTATCATGCATATCATGCAGTAATGCAAGTGCCAACATTAACCTTTGGTTTGAACATCTGTAGCTTTTATCAAATTCCTCAGTTAGCCTCTCTCAGCCTTCTGGACTGAAACAGATTCTGCTGCCGACATTAATTGGCTTCTGCTCTGATAGCAATATTGTGTGGAACGCTCTTAGCCCTGATAAGGCTGACAAAACTGAGCATGTGCAATAGTGTTGTGCGGTGACTCATGGCTAAGGTATGAGGCTGGAGGCCAGGACTGCTGGATGGTCATTCTGTTCCTACTGAAGCTCCCAGTGTGTGTGTGTGTGTGTGTGTGTGTGTGTGTGTGTGTGTGAGAGAGTGAGTGTGCGAGTGTGTGTTTGCGGGCGTGTGTGTGAGACTGTGCATGGCTGTATGTGTGTGCGCACGAGTATGTGTGTGCGCTTGTGTGTGTGTGTGTGTGTGTCTGTGCGTGCGTGTGTGTGTGTCTGTGCGTGCGTGCGTGCGTGTGTGTGTGTCTGCATGTGAGTGTCTGCATGTGATGGTGTTAGCGTGAGTTCTCTAGCCTGTGGTGTCATGTAAAGCCGGTTTCTGCAGAGCGCAGTCTGTCTGGGGCCCAGCCTCCCATTCACTCTGCTATTAATATCCCTATAGCCCTGTGTGTGTGAGTGTGTGTGAGTGTGTGTGTGAGTGCGAGTGAGTGCGAGTGAGTGTGTGCGTGTGCGTGAGTGACTGTGAGTGTGTATGTGTGAGTGAGTGAGTGAATGAGTGTGTGTGTGTGTGTATATGAGTGTGAGAGTGAGTGAGAGAGCTGACATAGGCCAGGAGAGCTGTCTGTCGCAGCACCCTCCCCAGACAGCTGGTCGGACAGGCAGTCATTTACGGTGCTGAGTGTTCTCTAAGGAATCCCAGGACCTATCACGCTACTGCGTGCTGCTGTCAGCATTTCCATACTGACAAAATAATCATCAATGTGGTCAGCAACAGTTATTCAGTGCTGCTTTATTCATCTTGTTTGCAGTACAAACATTTTTCGGTTTTGCTGCAGTGTTGTTGTTGCTGCTTCACTCGCTGTTAAAGCAGCTCCACCATCTCGTCCCTTTAGTGGAATTACAGTAATATGGGGCCTTCCTGGAAAGCGCCCTCCTTGCTCTTGTTCTTGAGAGTAGAATGGCTCTGTTCGCGGGATGGTGTCAGGCGTGGTCACCCCTGTAGCCCTGCGTCACCTGTGCGCAGGCTGAAGTGGAGCGGAGGAGCGGAGGTTTTATTAGCCCAACTGCTGCACTTTGTCTCTTCCGCTTGTTGTCTGTGGCGTTTAGCCCTCCTGCTCGGCCCCTCCTCATGGGACAGGCCTGTGGCGTTTAGCCCTCCCGCTCGGCCCCTCCTCATGGGACGGGCTCAGCAGTGGGGTTATGAGGTGCTGTTTTAACAGACCTACCTGTCAAATATTATCAGATTTATGTAGCGTTTATCATCCATACCTTTATACACGTTTGATATGCCGTTAAAACAGCCCACCTGGTTACTGTTTTACTGTGATAAGAAACTGCGTTTGTTAATTCATCAAAATTACAGATACTCTGGAAAATAATGTTGTCAGACTTTCTTTCCATCAGTTACTGTTTAAGCTGAGCTCTGTTTGCGCTCATGAATTTGAATGCATAATATTTTCAGCGTAGCTCTTCAGTGCGGCGAATTCCTGAGGGAACAGCCGGAAGAAGCGGGCTATTGTTCTGGAAAGAACAGCACGAGGGAACATTGTCTCTGTCCTCAGTCTCCGTCTGCCCACAAAAATGCGCTGCAGCGGGTTTCATCTGCAGCAGCGTTGATGTTCCGTCGCCATGAAGACAGCAGCCAGCAGAGAGTAGCCCTGTGTTTGAGCCTGCCCTTTGACCCCTGGTTTTCCTGTAGCACGGCCGTGTGAGGAAGCTCAGACAGTCTGTGTGGAATGTGTCCCTTTCCCCCTAGAAACAGCTCTGAACACAGAGATAACTGTCTTCCTATAATCTAATCAACCTTTTTTTCCTTAATTCACAGAGCTGAGAAGACCGAAGTCCTGAGTGATGACCTCCTGCAGGTAACTGTGGGATTCGTATTGCATTATTGCTTCTACCTATTCATTTTTTTTTCAGCAGTTAAACTTTGTCTCCATGTTTTGGCATTTTAAACATCTTGTTGTATGATTTATTTCCTTGATTACCATATTTTTTTGTATGTTTATCAATGAAAAGTGATCAAACGTTGAACAGATCTTTGAATGCTTAAAAATGGAACAGTTTTATATTGCTGGTGATAATTCCTATTTTATGCTTTTTTTAAAAATTTAGCTACTTGTAGCATAAAGTGTAGCCTAGGACATCAC
Organism: Albula goreensis; assembly: GCA_022829145.1. Classification (NCBI taxonomy): domain Eukaryota; kingdom Metazoa; phylum Chordata; class Actinopteri; order Albuliformes; family Albulidae; genus Albula; species Albula goreensis. The sequence continues at coordinate 1,357,235 of CM040748.1, read as the reverse complement.
AATAACAGGTCGTGTTTGGGCCTGAGGGGTAAACTGCACACACAAGACTGAACCTCAGTTTGGAGCCAAGTGTTAATATTGTCATATTAGCTCACTGGCTGATCAAAGAAATACTTTTATGTGTAGGCAATAATGTCCTGTGTCACCATAAGACATACCAGTTATAAAAACGACAGACTGTCCCTGATCACCTTGGCACGATGTACATGCTTTGGAATGAGACAGTGATGGGTCGAACATTCCAAGCAGATTACTGAAGCTCAAAAACGATTTTGGGGGCATTGTGGGATTTAGCGCTCGACACAATTGCAGTTTGATGTAGGCCTCAGGAACACTGGTTTCCAGTTACCCGCTCAGTATCCCATCCAGTTACTTTCCACTCACAGAGCTGTGCGGAGTGGAACTCACTCAGCAAAATCTGCCCTGAGCTGGGAGAAATCAGCGGCCTAATGAGTTTATGCGTCATACGTCTTTGATTTGTGTATTAATTTCTGTGACAGTGTTGGTGCCAATAATTAAATTATTAATCTTTCCAGAGCACCGCTGCAGCTGGATCTGTGACAGATTTCGAACGTGTAAATGTGTTATCGCTGTCAAAAGCAGAGACGCACAGCCATCCCCTCCTGGATACACTGTGCTCCGATAGGACCCCCCCACCGTTTCGCTTTTGGTTTGACAGGACCTTCACTCCTGTGCCAGCTCACAGAGATTAGGGCTGCAGCGAGCCCTTTTGCTCCTGCCCGCTCTCCGCCACAGCGCTCTGCACTGCGTTTAGGGAATGTGAGCTGTGTCAAACACTGCACATTAACACTGGGGATTCAAACACACTATGGAGTTCTCTGCCACTCTCCTCCCTCTGTTTAATTCCTTATTGCTCTCTGCCCCGTTCTCCATCCCCCTCTGTCTCTGTCTCTCCTTTTCTCGCACGCACGCACGCACGCACACACACACACACACACACAGCTGTGAACAGACATAGACAAAAGAGGGTCCACCAAATAAAGTCAATAATTCATTTTATGAGGAACTGTGTTCCGTGTCAATAATAAAAAAATGTAATTTTTATATTTATTTTCTTTGCATAAAAGATCATCTTTGATTCAGAGCCATGCTTTTTAGATTGTATAATAAAAGGGGAAATGTACAAAAACTGCACTGTAAGCTGATCTCCGATGTGTGTGTCCCATGCAGCCCACATGCTATAGGTTTGTCTGAAGACTTTAGCCCCTCTCACATTTGCTGGTGGTGCATGCAGGGACTAAAATCAACACCAGTTGAGAAACAACTGTAGGCATGTTTTCCCTTAGGCTAATACAAAGACAGACAAAATTGACTTGTTTGTGACAGAAGTGTTTGTTGAGGTTTCTCCAGCTCACATCTCTCTGATAAACCCCACTGTGGCCACATGGCGGGGGGCAGGGGGCAGGGTGAGGGGGTGCTGAATTGGCCCCAGGTCAGCGTGTGTCCCACAGTGCTGTAGAGTGAGTGTGATGGTGTTGTTTGCTGGCGGATGAGGGGAGGAGGGCGTAGCGGGCGTGTGTGTGTGTGTGTGTGTGTGTGTGTGTGTGTGTGTGTGTGTGTGTGTGTGTGTGTGTGTGTGTGAATAGAGCGCGCTGGTAACTGCAGAGCTCAGCAGAGTCCCACAGTCTCCGCTCTCAGCTGTTAGTGCAGGAATGCAGCCGGAACGCTGCGGGAATGTTGGGGGAATGCTGCCGTAACGTTCCAGAGAACACTGCGCCAGCGCCATGTAGGCATTGCAGATATTCGGAACATTCTGCTCCTGGCCCCGGCTCTCATTCCACTGCGCTGTGTGCCCCCTCGGTCGCCGTGTCATCAATTTTTCAAACGCATTTGACTGCAATTTTCCAGCCGTAAAGTTTCAGAACTTCACAGCTGAGCAAGTCGTTGTCCTGTCTGACAAGAGCAGTGTGTCGTAGTTTAAATGTCCAGTTGCTGAGCCGTGTGCCCATCGCTCATATTTTATAAATCCGCCTTTTTGAAAAGGCTCCAGCGATTGGTACTTGTTCTCTGTAACACTGGCCCTGGGCTTGTCTGGGCTTGTCTGCTGCATTAATGATCTGTGGTGTGTTGCTGGGTTATTGCAGGTGTCTGGGTTATGTGCTGCTGGGTCATTTAGGTTTTTCCTGATGTGTTGTTGGGTTGTCCCTGGTTTGTATGCTGGTTTGTTGGAGTTGTCCTTGGTCTGTTGCTGGGTTGTTGGGGTGTCCCTGGTTTGTTTGCTGGGTTGTTGGAGGTGTCCCTGGTTTGTTTGTTGGGTTGTTGGAGGTGTCCCTGGTCTGTTGCTGGGTCGTTGAGGGTGTCCCTGGTTTGTTTGTTGGGTTGTTTGAGGTATCCCTGGTCTGTTGCTGGGTTGTTGGGGCTGTCCCTGGTTTGTTTGTTGGGTTGTTGGGGGTATCCCTGGTCTGTTGCTGGGTCGTTGAGGGTGTCCCTGGTTTGTTTGTTGGGTTGTTGGGGGTATCCCTGGCCTGGCAGGCTGTGACTCTCAGGCCGCCCTGCAGCTCATTTTCCGCTCGGCGTTTCCCAGGGTCGCGCCTCGGGTGCGACTGCTAGCGTGTTTACAGCCTGCACTCTGTCTGTGATGGAAACAGGAAGTGCACAGCATCCCTCCATAAACCACAGTGACTGCGCATACGGAGCACGGCCGCGCTGACAGGAAGCTGGTGTCAGAGTGTCAGAGAGCGGAGGCTTCCATGCTGTCTGTGCCAGGTACCAGGCCCGGCCCGCGCCCGGCAGAGAGGCCCCGGCAGACCCTGCTGACCCAGATGCTTCACATGCGTCGGGGGGGCCCGGGAGGTGTGGGGGCGTTATCTCTCCTTCCAGAAGGTGGAATTCCTGACCTCCACGCCACGGCTGTTTTTGGAGCACAATTGTTTTTATATAGTTCTTTTCAGCTCTGCCTTCTGCACGCCATAGACACAAATTATTCATCACCGAGGAATTATTTCATTTTCACACACTTTCGGATTTATTTATTTATTTCACTTGAAAAACAATTTGCTCTGGAAATATCCAGTCAGCGTGTGAAGAGACTCTTTCCTAAATGAAGATGTGATAGCAGACTCAGGGCACCAAGGGCAAGCCATTTCATATCATTTACATACAATGAATTTCAGAAACCTGTGAACACATTGAACTTATTTAAGGTAGATGGTTTAGTTAGAGGATCTATGGCCAGTTCACCTTTTATCACCTTTTATATGTAGCGCGCTGACCCTCATGCTAACATGCAGGTCAAACAGTTATGATTCTGCCGCTGCTGTGATCCACCTTGAATATTTTCATTCAAACAGCCATCCATGTTTGAGTGGGGAAGTTAGAGAGAAGGTGTGCATCATGGGAGAGCTAAAGCTGTAGGATTGAGCCCTATACTCACCCTACATGGGCCAGTTACTCCCTGCAGAAAAGGGACCCTGTCAAACGGATCTCCATACTGGTGCATGCTTCACAGAAGTAATGTTGTGGCCAGTTAGTTCATGTAGCTCAGACTGGGGAGCCATCTTTACAGAGATCTTTTTGGCTCTCCTCAATGTTTTGTTTGTTTATTCAGATCCCCATTAGCCGTTGCTGTAGCAACCACTTTTATTCCTTCAGACCCAAGCTTTTCGGACTTCCTTGTGACAAGTGTTTTTGTGATTAATTACTTGCTGATGTAGCACAGTAATTTGTTTCATTTGTGATAAAAATGAAGTTTTTTTTCTTTCTTCGTTGCATAATTTCCTGTCATAGATGATGGGGGGGGGGAGTACAGCTAGGCCAAACCGAACAGACAGCGTTGTGCTGTAAATGCTAATTGCCACGGATGAATCATGGAGTCGTAAAACATTCTTTCACTTTGGTCCTGTCAGGGACGGGGGGAGAGAGGGGGAGGGGTCTTATCAGTCATAGTTGAACTTTGCCCTCTTGCAGCTGCCACTGAGGGTGGGGCATGGAGCCCTGGGGGGCGGAGTCTGAAGTGTGGTGTGGAATGGTGTGTGGCGCAGCATGTATGCTGTGTCCCCTCGCAGCTCACACGGAGGCCTGGAGCTGCCACTGAGCAGGGTCTCAGTGCTCCAGCCGGAGCACTCCCCCAGTGCACTCTGCCGTGCTCCAGCCGGAGCACTCCCCCAGTGCACTCTGCTGTGTAATACTCCTGCAGTCCCCAGACCTGGAGGGACATCTTGAGATGGACGATGGTCATGCCTGAGTGTGCTTCCAGCTTGAAGCTTTTGGGATTTTAATGATATGATTTGGTGGATTTTATCAATGTAGTAAACTTTTGTTTTTGTCTAACTGCAGACTTATCCTGGGCAAAATGCATCGGATGGCTTTCATGAAAGTGTGAAATTGAACACTGTCCTTATAAAATCACATGAAAATGTAATTTTATGTTACTGATTTTGCTGTATTGGCTTGCAGGTTAAAGGGTTACTTTTACCATAAACATGTGCTAGCCCACAATTAAAAATAAGATTTTTGAGTATTGTCAGACCCAACCATGCAGCTGTTTTCACTAGGTTTAAATCTGCTATGTGTATGTTACATTCACTCATGAGTTCATTCTCAGGTTTGATTCTGAAAGGGCAGTGAGTGTAAAGAAACATGGTTAAGAGTATCACTGAGGTCTGTGTGTGTGTGTGTGTGTGTGTGTGTGTGTGTGTGTGTGTGTGTGTGTGTGTGTGTGTGTGTGTGTGTGTGCGCGCACAGATCGAGCGGCGTATGGAGATGGTGCGGGTCGTCTCTCACAACACACACAAGAAGCTCATCACCTGTCTGCAGGGGCACATCGGAACGGACGCAGAGAAGAGACACGTAAGCAGCGCTCCCCTTCCGCCGTCGTCATGACTACACGACTGTCACCACAAAGACATCTTCAGCACTGTGTGTCTCGGGACGATGCTGCTGACACTGCAGCCTCTCTCTCTCTGACCTCTGACCTTTCCCGCCCTCTGCAGAAGAAGCTCCCTCTCACGGCCCTGTCACAGACCATGCAGGATGGAGGAGGCATGCTGGGAGAAGAGTCTCTGATTGGGTGAGCCTGCTTTCTGCTCACACCGTGATTGGATCACAGATTCACGCCCCTCTGAGAAACAGCCCCACACACATTCAGTCTGGCCAGGCTTCTGCGTTTCCTGTGGTGCTTAGAGAAACAAGTTAAAAGCCACCCCCTTTCTCAAACAACGCATGCTTCACTGCCCCGCATTTACAGCAGTTCAGCTTCACCTGAAGCAAACTGGAGGTGTTTCCATAGCAAACGCACTCAAGTCCACAAAACAACCGCACATACAAAAAGCAGGTTGTTCCAGTGCCCACCACAACTTTTACTTGCATGGTTGTTATGACATCATCATGCTGTTTATTATAAAACAAAATACAACCTGTTAGATATAGGGGCTGTTACTTTTTTTAATCTGAGTACTTGCATAAACATGGCACAATAGAGCCTAATGCTCAGCACTTAGGCGGTGGTCAGTAGTATGCTTATCTAATATGCAGTAATATGCAGATATCTGCTGAAGTGGTCAGTAAGCTCTCCCAGCGCTTCAGCAGAGGGCCTGCTGCTTATCGACCGCTAAGAGCCTCTTCTCAGAACGCACAGCTGTTTCAGAGAACTGAAAGTGCACTAAGAAAAGTAAACTCAGACAACAGAACCACTGAAAAACTACTTTAAATGAAACTGACAGAGGTGCTTGGTCATGAGAAAGTCACAAGAACTCACAAAAAAAAACAAAAGAAAACCTGTCAGTTGTCACCATTTATGGTGTCTGTTCAGATGACTTGAGATAAGCCAAGCACACCACAGTTTATAGTTCCACATGTTAAACCTAAACCAGTTAAATGACACAGTAAACACATTGGCCAAAACAAAAGTGCCTAAACAGAAGTGGCAGGTTTTAAAGTGGGGCAAAGTAGTGGTAATCACTGGTTGCTGCTTTTTATTCTGATGTCCAAAGAAAAAGGTAATTAAACATATCTTTGTCACTACCAGTGCAGGGCGTCTGTGAGCTGCGAAAATGTGTGTCATTCAAAGTGCTCATGCAAACCTTATTCTCCGTTCTGAAGCTTTTTAATGATTGGCTTAGACTGAAGGAAATGTTCTGGATTTCCTTACTCCTGTGCCCCATTGGGTGCGCAGTGTGAGCTTAACAGGATGTTAGCAGCAGATGTGGTCTGTTCTGCCCGCTGCGTAGCGGTCTTCACACAGGTCACGCATTAGCAGAGCGCTAACAGAGATCACTGGCCTGACTGGGGTGGTCGCGGTGACCACAGCACTGCTGTATGGAAAGTCAAGGCTACAGAAACATGTCTAAAGCTGAATCTCTGATCTCTAAAGTAATGCAATGTAATCTAAAGGGCTGTTTTTGGCGTTGAATAATTCCTGCTCCGGCTGGATGGTGAGTAATGGGTAGGTTTTATGTCCTGTGTATGTGGTAATTATGAACTGCTTGATTATAATTATTGGTGGAGTGAAAGTGCAGCTGTAGAAACAAGCTGCAGATGATCTTTGTTATAGTTTTGCCACCAGAGATTAGAAACTACAGAAGAATAATTCAGTATATCCAAATACCCGTTCACCCTGACCCTGCTGTGCTAGACCCCGGCTTCAGTAATGTGCTGAGTATAGTGAAAAGGAGGCTCAGCATGTATTCATACATGCAGTCCCTTATTCTGAACATGCATACAGACATGCGCACACACACTGGTTAATGTCCGAGTATCTATTTACTGTGTGTGTCTGTGTGTATGTGCTCATGGTGTGTGTGTGTTTGTGTGTGTGTGTGTATGTAATCATGGTGTGTGTGTGTTTATGTGTGTGTATGTGCTCAAGTTGTGTATGTGTCTGTGTGTGTTTATGTGTGTGTATGTGCTCATGGTGTGTGTGTGTCTGTGTGTGTATGTGCTCATGGTGTGTGTGTGTGTGTGTGTGTGTGTGTATGTGCTCCTGGTGTCTATGTGTGTGTATGTGCTCATGGTGTGTGTGTGTCTATGTGTGTGTATGTGCTCATGGTGTGTGTGTCTGTGTGTCGGCAGTAAGATGATGGACGTTTGCGGGGATGCAGAAAACCGCCTGGCCTCGGAGCTGATGCAACACGAGGTCCAGATCGAGAAGGACGTCCTGGATCCCCTCAATCAGCTGGCAGAGGTGGGGACGGGCCGCTAGTGTGGACAAACCGCTTCATTTCTAATATCTATGCCATCATGACTGCTATATTCATCCATCTGAGTTAAGAGGAATACCGTACCTACCCTAAACACTTATAAATGGCAGAGCCATAGGTTTGTTTTGTTTCTGTAATCAGTGATCGTATGGTTTGTAATGAGTTTTCAGTTTGACTCTGTATTGACTGAGCCGTTGGCCCTGGTGTGCGGTGCTCTTCCCCTCCAGATCGATATCCCTAACATTCTGAAGCAGAGGAAGCAGCTAGCCCGTCTGGTCCTGGACTATGATTCTGCGAAAGCTCGGTGAGCGTTTAGCTCTGCTAGACACAGGAGGTGCTCTGTGCTGTGTGCCAGGCTCCTCGTTCGCTCCTGTTACCCCCGCACTGCAGTAATGGATTCTGTGATCGTGTTTGTTTTGTGTTTATCCAGGTGGTTGCAGGCGACCAAGTCGATTATCTCAGGAACTAACACTCAAGCACTGACAGCCAAGGTGGACTCCCTGAAGGAGGAGGTGGACGAAGCTATGAATAAAGTGGAGCTCTGCAAGGTATCAGCATACATTCATATTCATATTCATACATGCGTTCCCTGATTATACAGCGTGGGTAGAAATCTCACTGCTTATGATGTTGGAAATGCATGTGATGTTTTATTTGGGGCGAGAGGATTGGGGAACAGTTCCTACCAAACTGTTCCAGTCAGCTGACAAAACCAGTTAAAGAAGAAGGAACCAAAAGTAAAATTTAAAAAATATCACAGAAGTGTGTTCCAACTGCTTTACAGAAAACAGGTAAAAAAAACCAGCAGCAGACAGCGTGTCTCAGATCTGATGCTTTGGGGAACTGCTGATCTGTTCAGCAGAGCACCTCAAATGTTTGGCCTCCTCTCTCAAGCGGAGGGAAGGAGGAGCTCCGAGAGGAGCGGTTTCAGTCTTCCATGGAGTCTGGGGAAACGGTCATGTCTGACCGTTTCTGAAAGTCAGGCGCGAGACTGCTGCTGTCTTCTGTTATTTTGACTGAATAGGGAGGGGCCTGTGTGGAATCGTGGTGTCTGTGTGGCCCCTGAGTGGACTTTCGGTGTCTGTGTGGCCCCCTGAATGGAGATGGGCCTGTGTGGACTCTCGGTGCCTGTGGCCCCTGAGTTTAGGATGCGAAGAGCTTTGCTTTCCTCCTGCTCAGCTCTTTCTGTCCACTTTAGCCTGCATTAGCCAGACTATGAAACATTAATGACCTCCAAGGTAAATCAGCGGTGCTAATGGCAGCACTACAGCACTGCTTAAACAAAACACTGTACTAGAGAGCAGCATATTGATCTGTGTGCTCATTTAGGCATTCTGAGTGGTGTTAGAGAAACGGTAAAAGTTTGACCCATGCTTAACGGGACAGTAATGGAGGTCTCGTTAAAATGGATTCTCTGTGGCAGGGTTATGAACTCTGAGAAATATCTCAGCAGAGTTCTTCTGTCTGATTGTTCTGAGTTTGACCGTAAATACGCGGGAGCGTGAATAGTGCTTTGGTCTGATGTGTTCTTCTCTGTCTGGCCTCCCCCTCCCAGGACCAGCTGGCTGCAGACATGTACAACTTCTTCTCCAAAGAAGGGGACTACGCTCGCTATTACGTAATGGTGAGCAGCAGTGTGTGTCCATGTGCTGTGCGTTTCCTTGCTAGGGTTTCACAGCTGTGTGGGTATGTGCACGTGCATGTGTTAGGGTGTGAGTGTGTGAGTGTTTTGCAAGTGTACGTGTGTGTATGTTTGTGCGAGAGCATTTGGGAGTGTGTGCGTGTGTGTCCGTGTGTGTGGGTGTGTGCATGTGTTTGTGCACACAATCGCGGCATCTGCGTATGGAACATGTTTTACGCATCTATTTTTATAAACTGTCTTCTGCCCATGTGGTCCACATGATGCGGCCCATATGTGGGACACAGTGATGAGTTCATAAAGTTAGAGCTGCAGTTTGTCTCATTGTCGGTCAAAATGGATGACTTATTCCTAATGCAACCCTACTGTAAATGGCGTGTGGTCAGAGTTATATTTCTGGAAAGTTCTTTGTGTCCTTGCACTTTTTTCAGGAAGCCAGTTTATGTACTGTTTTCCAGGACAGTAGCGTAGACCCTGTCTGTTTCTGTCGGTTGTCCATTCTCTGTGAGTGTTTTGTGCGTAATGCTCCCACGGTTCTGACACTGTGTGTTTGTTCTCTCTTTGCACCACGGCCTCCCCTCCCAGCTGTTGGAAGCTCAAGCTGATTACCATAGAAAATCTTTAGCGGTTCTGGAAAACGTCCTGCCGACTATCCAAGCGCAGCAAGGTACGGTTCCTCTGGCCTGCTTGTTCCGCAAGCATCTGCTTTCCCTTTCCCCTTCCTTGCGTCTGTCCTTTTTTTAAATGTCCTTCCATCTGTGTTCCCGTTACAAAAGCAGCCTCTGCACTTTAAATACTGATTATTTGTGGATTTTTAATGAAACCTGACAGCTCGACTCCAAACCGAGCGCTAAGGTCATAGAGATATCCGCTTTATTATTCAGAGTTGAGTTTCATAAAGGTGTGTGTAAAATGATCCTTCAGCTCATTGCTGTCCTTGTGTAACAGCATTTGAATCTCCTTTATCTGGGGTCTATACGTCTTACACCACTACATCATTTATCACTCAACACTAGCATATATACTGGTACCCTAATGCCAATTTCCGTCTATTTATTTGACATGAATTTGATGTTTTTAAACTATGTATTTTTCCTGCTCCATAGTTTTCCTGCAGATATATACCTGCATACTCCACAGTGTCTGATGTGTCCTGCTTCCAGTCTTGCTTCTGCCATTTTCTCAAACAAAAGGCGGCAGACAGGGAGTCTGCAGTCATGCTGCACACGCTTGTTAGTGCTGTAGATTGTTAGTCATTCACAGTTGCTGGTAATTCCTGGCAGGGAGGGGAACTCTGCGATTCTACACTGTCACACTGTGCATTTCATGCAGGCCTTGTTTTCTCCAGACTTTTCATTTTTTCTAATTAAATCAATTCATGATTTAATCAGAGAGGAAAAAAAAACACATTTTCTTTTGTCTACTGCTTCAAAGGTCTCCTATTTTAGCTGCGGCTCTGGGGTAATGGAGTTAGAGGAGCAGAGATGAGGGTGGTGATTAGGGAAGGGCAGGTCATGCAGTCAGCGCCGTCCCTCGCTGCAGAAATGTGGAGCAGTACCGCTCACAGTAACAGCCTATTGTTACAGTCACTCTCTTTCTGCTGCACCGGAGCGCAACTGGTCACACACTCCTGAGAACACATCATATATTTACCCCATTAATCTGCAGATCAGAGGACGGCTCTTGGAGGGTTTATGGATCGTATCTCGGTATTTGCTGTGTAATTTGAGCTTTAAGGCCAGTTTTTTTTTTTTTCTCTCTCAAATCCCATACAATCTCTTTCGAGCTGTAAAGTGTTTTTTGTGTGTTGTGTTGGTGGCGGGTGGCGTGTTTTCCCCGAGCAGCATGTGGCTCTGCAGAGATCGGCCCACCTCCCAGCATGGAGGGTGTTAGTCACTGGCCTCTGATCTTTCCCACCTGGCCCCCGCGCCCCCCTCACACCATCCCCTTTCAGAACACACACACAAACACACACTCACTCACACACATACACACTCTCACACACACACTTGCACACAATCACTCACACACAATCGCATGTACGCACGCGCACACACACACACACACACACACACACACATACAATCGCTTACACACACATGCATGCTTCAGACTGCTGGAGGTTAGGTTATTGTGGTCTCTCATAGGGTTTTGTTTCCCAGGCTTGTGTTTGTAAACCCCTGTAAAAGTATGTACTGATATTTAACAAGCTGTAGAGGGAAGAATGTGTCATAATCTGAAGAGCCATAAGAAGCTCATTGAGTGTGAGTGGTTTGCATCTCGTCTCGGCTGATGTCTTGTTAAACGGTCGCCCACCCCGCCCTCTCTCCTTGCAGACAGTTGGACGGAGAAGCCAGCGTTTGGGACGGCGCTGGACGAGCATCTGAAACGCAGCGGGCGCGAGATCGCCCTGCCCATCGAGGCCTGCGTGATGATGCTGCTGGAGACTGGCATGAAGGAGGAGGTAGGAGCAGCTCCGCTACAGTGCAGCGCTAGCACAGGACACGCTACACAGATACAGCACAGCGCTAGCACAGGACACGCTACACAGATACAGCACAGCGCTAGCACAGGACACACTACACAGATACAGCACAGCGCTAGCACAGGACACGCTACACAGATACAGCACAGCGCTAGCACAGGACACACTACACAGATACAGCACAGCGCTAGCACAGGACACGCTACACAGATACAGCACAGCGCTAGCACAGGACACACTACACAGATACAGCACAGCGCTAGCACAGGACACACTACACAAATACAGCACAGCGCTAGCACAGGACACGCTACACAGATACAGCACAGCGCTAGCACAGGACACGCTGCACAGATACAGCACAGCGCTAGCACAGGACACACTACACAAATACAGCACAGCGCTAGCACAGGACACGCTACACAGATACAGCACAGCGCTAGCACAGGACACGCTACACAGATACAGCACAGCGCTAGCACAGGACACGCTACACAGATACAGCACAGCGCTAGCACAGGACACGCTGCACAGATACAGCACAGCGCTAGCACAGGACACGCTACACAGATACAGCACAGCGCTAGCACAGGACACGCTGCACAGATACAGCACAGCGCTAGCACAGGACACGCTACACAGATACAGCACAGCGCTAGCACAGGACACGCTACACAGATACAGCACAGCGCTAGCATAGGACACGCTACACAGATACAGCACAGCGCTAGCATAGGACAAGCTACATAGATACAGCACAGCGCTAGCATAGGACAAGCTACATAGATACAGCACAGCGCTAGCATAGGAGATGCTACATAGATACAGTGTTAGCACAGGAGATGCTACACAGATACAGCACACACTGTGTACTGTGGGGTAGCAGAGGAATAGGGTCTTTTTGATCTGTTTGTACTGTAATACTTCCAGCATCAGACTCAAAACTAGAGCAAGTTCAGAAGCGCAAAGAACTGGGCTCTGTTCAGGACAAACGCTGAATAATAAACCAGCTTATTCATCTCTCAGCTCTTTAGAGCAGGACTTTACTCATTCATGGGCTTTAACCCTTTTTAGGGAAAAGACGGCCTATATCGCAGCAGGGTGAAGTTATCACTGTGTCTCTGTTCTGTTGTATAGAGAAAGGGTGCTTCTTAATGAGGGGGATTCATTCTCTCAGACTGAGAACCAGTCATGTTTTCTGTGCAGGCATCACCACACACTCCATCTGCAGAGAGAATGCACACTGTCGTTCAGCACTGTAGTGTTTATAGCAGGGGGAGCTGAAAGAGCAGGCTGAGCTGTTTGAGCTGGTGTGGCTCGCTCTTCTAAAAGGGGGTGTGGCCTGCTCCTGAAAGGAGGTGTGGCCTCGTTCTTCTAAAAGGGGGTGTGGCTCGCTCTTCTAAAAGGGGGTGTGGCTCGCTCTTCTAAAAGGGGGTGTGGCTGTGTGACTGGACTCACTCAGCACAGCCGCGTAATCTGGTGTCTCAGCCTGCTCTGTATCACTTCCCTTAAGTATCAGCAACGTCTCGCAGCTTCTCGTCTCTCAGGCTAAGAATACTACAGAAACTAGACAGTTTTTGCTGTGACCAGTTGGGTGTCACCCCAGAGACTCTCTTGTGTAAGCACTTTCATATCTGATCTTTGGTGGTGCACTTTTATCTTTGGGGTTTTTAGTGAGGTTTAGCTGATTAAAGACGCTCTAGCGGAGTGTGATGTCTTTTTCAGTGCAGATGTAAAGTGTGTTATGTGTGTTTGTGACCCATCTCTCTCCTGTAACAGTGTAATGTTTGTTTCTGACCTCTCTCTCTCTCTCCCTCCTGTCTCAGGGTCTGTTTGTTATTTGTGTGTCTGATCCCTCTCTCTCTCTCCCCTCTAACAGTGTGTAATGTTTGTTTCTGACCCCTCTCTCTCTCTCCCCTGTAACAGTGTGTAATGTTTGTTTCTGACCCCTCTCTCAGGGTCTGTTCCGGATCGCCGCCGGAGCCTCTAAGCTCAAGAAGCTGAAAGCAGCGCTGGACTGTTCCACCTCCCAGTTAGAGGAGTTTTACTCCGACCCCCATGCGGTTGCTGGTACAGCCCACTTCCTGTTTACACCAGACATTATCAATAAACAAGTATGCAGGTTTTTTTTTGTTCACTGTATCATTTTTGGCTGCAAGTACTTCAGTTAGAGTGCTCTTCCTGAAAACCCTGGTTACGCAGTGAGGTGTCTCAAGCTTCTGCAGCCATCACAGAGCCTGCAGAACTACTCGGGCAGGCACACACTGACATTTTTAAATATGAAATTCAGTAGAAAGTCCTCTTAGCAACGACACTTAGACAGCCTGCCCTAAAGAAACTTTGCAGATGCAAAAAGACCATCTTATTTACACTCTGGTGTTCAGCTATGACATCATCAGGTGACACCCAATCAGATTCCTTCAGTGTGTTACTTGAGGCCCCTGAAGAACTTCACAGCTGTTATATCTCACAGACGCTAGCTATGCTTCAGTAGTTACCCTTTGGGGGTGGTGAGGACCCAGGGAGCTAAGTTCTGATTTGTCCAATTCTCTCCCACCTCACTGAACCCTGCCCTGAGTGTGTATGTCTTTCCATCTTAAATCCTGGGTGTTTCCTCTGGCCAGGGGCCCTGAAGTCCTATTTGAGGGAACTACCAGAGCCTTTAATGACCTTCCAGCTATATGAAGAGTGGATACAGGCGTCCAAGTAAGACTGCAGATCCCACAGACACACAGCATGCAGTATGGAGCTGACAGTATACATGGCAGTGGAATACATCTGTATGTTATATACAGCATGTAATATGGAGCTGATAGTATATATGACAGTGGAATATATCTGTGTATTATATACAGCATGTAATATGGAGCTGATAGTATATATGACAGTGGAATATATCTGTGTATTATATACAGCATGTAATATGGAGCTGATAGTATATATGACAGTGGAATATATCTATATAGTACATACATCACTATATATGGCTGATATTATAGATGACTGTGTCATCATGTCATACATAATTGTACAGCAGACTTGTGATGGTCCACATGAGTGCACTTTTGTTCTTTTTTTTTTTTTTTTTAGAAAACTTTTTCTAACTTTTTAAATGGTTTATTTTTGTATCCACAGTGTGCCTGACCCAGACAAAAGACTCCAAGCTTTGTGGGTGACATGTGACCAATTGCCAAAGAACAATAAGGCCAATTTCAGGTTCGTGCATTGACTGTGTGTGCGCGCACACACACACACACACACACTCACCTGACTGTTCTCAGAGTGCTGGCTCTGTCGGATCACTCTGAGGCTCAGTCCCCACTGTGAAGGAGGGGCTCTGGTTCCCCTTGATGCTGTGCAGATGGTTCAGCCCAGTCTGAGTAATGATCCACACAGTACCGGGGCAGAGGTGCTGTAGTTAACAGTTTTTAATTTTATTTGGCAGATTTTTTGGTTTATCTGCCAATATTTTGTATGCTTGGAAACTGTTGTCTGACCTTCCCCTCATGATTAATGATTTGGAAAAAGGGCCTAGTGTGTATTCAAAAGGCCCTTTTAAATTGAAATAATTGGTTTTAATAATTCATACAATTTCTGTATGCCAATTCTGCACATAATAACGTAACGTTTTCTGTATGTGTATTGTACATTTAATACTAGAGTCACAACACCGTACCTAATTGAGTTTCGAAGACTAAATTTGTCCTTTATTGAATGAATCTGTTGAAATGATCCTTATCTTGTTCCTATATTGGCCATTGACAGAGCTGAAAAGCTGAGCTTTGTTTTCTGGTTATGTATTTTTTTTATTTATTTATTTTTTTAAAAGAATGTAATTTGGTAAAATACAAAGCTATTGTCCTGCTGTGCATTGCTTGACAGATCATCCTTGAAAATGGTTTTGATTTTTGCCCGTCTCACAGGTATCTGGTGAAGTTTCTAGCGAAGCTGGCCCAGGACAGCGAGGTCAATAAGATGACCCCCAGCAACATAGCCATTGTATTGGGACCCAACCTGCTGTGGTCCAAAACAGAAGGGTACGAGCTCACCTGGGGGGTCTCTGTGCTCTCACCGCAAACACTGAAGATTAACTTCATAATCTTTCTGACATTAGTTCATGGAGGGGGTGGAGCTTTGCTTATTTGCTGAGGAGGTTGTGCAAGTATTACTGAATTGACCGTGTAAAGACTGGAAATTCAATAATTCAGAAGCTGTAAACAGCCCTGATGATATTGTCTTAGTCATTGCCCCATCCACAGCACAGTGTGTGTGTGGGTGGTGAAAGCGCTGGGTGTTGCAGAATGTCCTCTGTTATGAAAATGTTTGACATTGTTCCTTCCCTCTTGTTCCTTCCAGGACTCTGGCAGAGATGGCAGCTGCTACATCGGTTCACGTAGTGACCATAATCGAGCCCATTATCCAGCATGCGGACTGGTTCTTCCCTGATGGTACGGCCCAGCCCTGACAGCTTCCTGTCTGATAGCTCTGACAGCTTCCTGTCTGTGTGAGCTGAGGGTGTGGCCCAGCTCTGACAGCTTCCTGTATGTGTGAGCTGAGGGTGTGGCCCAGCTCTGACAGCTTCCTGTCTGTGTGAGCTGAGGGTGCGGCCCAGTTCTGACAGCTTCCTGTCTGTGTGAGGGCAGATACCACAGCCTCTCTCCAACACATACGCTTGATCTGCTTTTCTGCCTCTCTCAGCCTAGATTCTTTGTCTTCAAGGTGAATCTGCATATGAAGCAAAAACTTCATGTGTATGGTCTAGTCTTTATTTACGAGAATTTAAACAAAGTGTCTCTCTGGTTTCCTAAGCAATTTGGTTGCTTTATGAAGATGGTTAGAGAGAGCCCACGGCGTTGTCTGTTTTGGAGCGTGGTGGGAGGGAGGTGACTCTGGGTTATGCAGTCACTCTGTGGTAGTGCTGTTTTGTAAAAGCATAAAAGCTGCTAATGGGTTTAGAAGGTGGTAAAGATGGTAAACAGTAAACGCCTAGTGCCAGTTTCCTTCTGATTGGCTAATCTTTTTACAACACATTTTACACTGGGGCATTCTTCATTTAGAGTTATTTGTTATGCTGAATCTTTTATATTTACAGACATGTACATGTAAGGCTTTTGACCAGTCTGTCTTTGTACTAACAATGTGATTTTTATAAAATGTCACAGATGGCCAGTACAGAGAGAAAACAAAGACACACTAAAAATTGACAGCGTAACAGTCAGCTGTGATGTTTCCGTGTCTCTCTGCAGATGTGGAGTTCAACGTGTCGGGCATGTTTGCCATGCCCACCCCTCTGGCAAACCACACGAACCACATGGCCACGCCCGACCCCGACTCGGTCACCATAGAGCGAAAGAGGCCGGGCAGCATGGTGGGGCCGGAGGGTGAAAGTCCTCGCAAAGACAGGTACCCCTCCCACCCCCAGGCTTTCCAAAGGCAGGATTCAAAGTGCAAGAGTCTGTCTGCTTTGTATGTCGTAGCTGAGGAGTCTATCACAGTTAAAGAAACCACACCGCAGGAGCCCTCGCTTTGAGCTGAACGCAGTGTGTTAAGAAACGGAACTCTCCATTTTATCCCATGTATCAACTATGACAATGTAATCAATAAAGTACATTCTTTTTAACTCATGGTCACTGATGACTACTAAAGAAGAATGATTAACCTTTACTAACCCCATGAATAATCTGTAAGCAGATCCGATGTGAAGTCAGAGTTTTGTACTTGCTCACATTTGTTTTTGCGGGTTCGTCTTGCCGTCAGCAAGGCTCCCCTTTATCCGTTGCTCATTTTTCTTATTGTGGGGTCCTTCATGCACACAAGCACAGCCTAAACCTGGCGCACTGGCATCCTGCACCACAAACATGGTGTCTGAGTTCTCCAGTTTCCCAGTTATATTTTAAAGAGCACGGGAGATGTTTGGGTTTTTCCCGGCACATCCACATTTCCAATGTTTCCCCACCTGAGTCCACCCAACATGCTGGCAGCGTGCTTCTGTCTGCTAATACATATCATCATCAGGTGCATTAAAATGTTTACATTAGTGTAAATAGTTTGTCCCCATCTATACTCTGCTGCCAGTCCTCGAGGCACAGAAGACGCAGGCCTTCTCCTCACTGCTTTACTGTGCGCTGAGCGCCAATGTGCTGCTTTTTACGCTTGTTTCATCCACGCAGCTTATTCTGAGAATAAGGGCCTGAGACTACATCAGCAATTTTAAAATACACATGTATTAATTTAGTCACCACATATAATGTGGCTAATCTATAAACAGCATACACACACACACATATACATATATATATTAAAACATGTTAAGTGCACCACTGTGAACACTAAGCTCTTGGGTGCCCCCTTGCAGTAATTATAGAATGGGTGGGATTCAAAGCTGTTCAGGTCCAGAGATAATCGGTTCCAGAGTCCTGCTTCAGGAGTGGATCTGGCGGTATGGGTTTGACATCCCTTCCTCTGAGCGCTGGTGTGGGGTAGTGCACTTTCCCTTTCCTGGAGGCCTGCTGTGTGTCGGTCCTGCTGTTTCACCATAGCCCTGTCATCTGTCCTCACTATCTCCTCTCTCTGTAGCCCTGCTAACAAACTATCGGACCACGCCCCGCGTAGAGGCAGCACTCTAAATAGAAAGCAGCATGCTTCGCCTGCCTTCCAGCCCCCCCTGCCCCCTGTGGAGGTGGGGGGGGCTGCGCTGGCGCAGTGTGGTACCGAGCTCCAGTCCCCGACACAGGCCCCGCCCCCGGGCCTGGGCTCGGACGCTTGCCAGCAGGGCGTGGCACTGGGCGCGGCCCCAGCCGCCGCGATGCAGCAGCTTCTAGCCCAGCATGCTGAGGAGATCAGGTAAGGACTGTGCAGAGGGTCGCACTCCATCAGCACTGGTCCTCAAACAGGCTCACGGCCTGCGACTGGGCCCCGTCAGACTGGCCCCCTGCCTCCGGGCCCCGTCTGACCGCCCCCACCGCCTCTGTGCTCGTTTCCTCCACTAATCGCCCAGCATATGAAATCCATAGCACAGAGCAGCACAGATTACACGCTTAACATGCAACAACGATCATAGAAAAGTAGTCCAAATCAGCTCATTCAAATCACAGTAAAGTGTTAAACATGTAATCAAACCCATGATTGGATGAAATGTAAATGTAAATGTGGTGTAGGGCCGAGACGTGCTTAAATGCGGTCTGCACTGCAGCACTATTGAGGAGGCCGTAGGAAGTGCCTGTGGTTTTGCTCTAGCGCGTTGGAGACATGACGCTTCTTCACTGCATGCCTCTCAATCTGCACTTCCATTTGTCAGTCTGGGGCCGTCTCCAGCGCTGAGTCACTGTTATTGTGTCTGGGAATTATCCTCCAGTGATTTTATTCTCATTTTTAACGAGTGCTCCCGCAGTTCCTCCACTGTCGGGTGGCTTCCTCTCCAACACAATGGTGTTTATTTGTTCTTCAGTACATGGGAGAGCAAACCCCACCAAGGGTCTCAAAAAGTCTTCATTCATGGAATAAAACTGACATCATTGTGTATATTGATATTTAATATTGTGTCCTTCTGCATTTCATTGTTTTGGCCCCAAGTTTTGGTAGGAGGGAAAATATTAAGTCATGTTTTGGCACTGAAGATAAAATAAATCTTTATAAACAAATACTGCGCTCTCTTTTAGCCGATTTCTTTGGGTTATTGGGAACCCTTCTTTAATACCACAGACCTTTACTAAAATACTTTAACATTTTTAATACCTCACCTCTTAATAACAAACCGAAGTGGTCACAAAAGTGGACTTGCAGGTGAATTTATCAGTACTCAAGCGAGCACCTGTCTATTCAGACATTTTCAGGTTTGAGTGAAATATTGGCGGCGTTGGAAATTTCTCTTCAGCATTTTCATAGCAGTCTGACCTGCTGTGTTGCTCCCATATGTGTTTGGCTCGTGAGGTGCAGATGGAAGTGGCAGTTTGGATTTCACTCAGAGTGCGTGTCAGTGAAGTGATGGTGCCCTGTGTATCCTGGCCAATGATGGACTCTCTGTACCTGTAGCTCCTCTAAACCACGTGAGCCCAACTCCACGCCCCCCTCCCAGAGGAACGGAGGCACAGGGGTGCAGATGAGCACCCCCAGCACCCCCGGGCAGCTGAGCGTGGGGGCCCCACAGGCCGGCTCCATGGGCCCCAGTCCCCACACGGTCCGCAGAGGTAAGAGGGGTCAAGGGTCACACCACTGGGGTTTCCAACCACTTAAAAATTAAATGGCAAAATTAAGAGCGTCTGCTTCTGTGCAACTCTGTCGTAAAGTTTCCAGTTTCCACTGATTTCAATATGATTGTTACTGTGTGCATATGGCAGCTCCTCTTTGAAACAGAGATATTAATCTCAGTGAGGCTTCCAGGTAAAATAAAAGAAATACATTTTTTCTAATTATATCTTTACCTTGTGTGTAGGTACCAAGAAGCCTGCTCCAGCCCCCTAAGCCAGTGAACCCCCCTCCAGGCCAGCCCAGCGGTCAGACTCACTCCTCCCCAACAGCTAATCAGCCTTCAGCACAGCCTCCCAAACCTTCCTCCGGCCACTCCCCCACCGGCCAGGGCCCCAATCAGAGCACGCCTCAGCCCTCTGCCACGCCCCGCCGACATTCCAGCAACCAGCCCCGATCCAGGCCCCCAGCCACCCTCCGCCCCAACCCCCCACGCAGGTCACCCCCCCGCCCCACACCAAGTCCTTCCCAGCGGTGGAGAGTGCCACGGAACAGTCCCCTCCCAGCACCCCCACCCCCAGACACCCCACCCCCTGCCTCTGCCCCTCCTGACAGCCCCTGCGCCACGTCCTTCCCCCCCTTCCAGTCTGGCTCCCTCCCTCGCCCGCGGCCCGTGCCCAAACCCCGGCACCGGCCCAACGTGCCCCCGCCCCCCCAGCCCCCCAACTCCGCCCCCGACAACACCAACGGTGTCTGCAGCTCCAACTCCAAGATCATCACTGGTGAGTCACCTGACCCTTCTGCCATCCCCTTATAATTTTGTGTGGGGAAAAAAAAATTAATTTCTGTTGGTAATTTCTAACTGATACTCAAACGGCCAGGCACTGCACCATGACAAGATATATGGGAGGAAATATAATTCCAAATTAAAAATTTTTATTATAAAATGTCAAAAGAACATGTAACTAATTCTAGCTGTAATCTGGTTTGCTGTTCTCATTGCAATATTTTTCTGCATCTACTTACTCATCAGCAGCACTGAGATGCCATGTTTCTCCATGGGGTACTGTACTAATTTGAGGGAGAAACTTTGATTAAACCATTTGATTCAAGTGCACAAAAACTGGAGCAGTGCCAATGAAAACCATTGCCACCACAGGTTCTGGTCATGTCTCATTTACTGTATTAACATGCTACTGTAAGGGCCAGATGTAATTTCTGGTTTTATACCACGGTTCGGTTAAATTCATACTTCTGAAAGGGTGTTTTTGATTAACTGCACAACCATTAACTGCACAAGCCATAAACCCCATTCATCTCTGTTTACAACAGAGAATCAACAAGGGAACAACACCATCATGGTGCTAAAACACTGTAGCTTCAGTGTGTTTGAGTGTTGAATTTTGAGTAGCCGTCTGTGAGTAGCCGTGCTACAAGCAGAATGAACCTCTCTTGGCTGTGCGGTTGTGTAAAAATAAACCACTGAACGGGCAGCTAACTGCCTCTCGGTTTTCCTTCAAGACCTCTTCACACCCTGTTTTATTTTCTATGAACTGCACAGCCTGTCGGGTCATTCCTGGCGTATTTTACAGCATAACTCCTTTCATATAGCTGTTTATTAGTACTCATGCACTAATAGTGTTGTGTCGTAATACCTTCACAGGTTGAGGATCTTTCTTTGTGGAAGGTTTGTAGTAAAAGGTTATTCACATTTGCAACACCTGCAATCGGCTTTCTCATTTTTTTTTTTTTTTGCATTTTTGCCACAATTTGATTGTGGTATCCATGCTTTTGGTATTTGCCTGCCTTTACATTTTTTCAGTTTACATCGTTCATAACCTCCATTTAATCTTCAAATACATTTTGGAAACACTTTTTAGGGGTTGCAAATTACATTTGTAAACCATTAAAAATAGGCTAAAAGTAATTATTTTCAAGGATTACATTTGATTTCTCTTTGACATTTGATATTTGAAGTAGAATGTATTCATTTGAAATGTTTGGTCAGTATGTTTTGATCAGAAGTAGTTTGCATCCCCTAATTTACAACCATTTTAATGTGCATTTCTCCCCGTACCCACTCATTGTGTTGTTAGATTCAAGATGTCATGTAAAACTGGAGGGAAAAAAGTATACAATTGTTCCTACATTTTTTGATTATAAACTTTTCAAAGTCATAAAACAGTGTAGACATTATTATTATTATATTATTATTTTGTTCGGGTTCAGTTGCTCAGCTCCTGCACTGCAGCTCTTGGCTAAAGCTTGTGTCTTTAAATGTGCAAGTTTTACCGTGACTTTCCTTTTGAAAACCACACCAGGTTTTCGCATGCATTTGCGCACGCTTACGCTAGAGAAAGTACTGAAAGTACTTGCTCTGTTGGTCGTGTGAAAGCAGGGAGACCGAATTTCCTCTTCTACACGCCTCCCTGCTGAATGACTGTGGGCAAAGTTCACTGAATGTGAATTTTAAAAACACTGATGAAGGGAGTAAATTTAAACCTGTTTTCAAGTAAGAAATTCCTGGTTTGAGTTTGCTTAAATTGGGATTTTCTTACTGAAATGAAACGGTTCCTGCCTCCTGGCCTCAGCCTTCACCGCACACTGCAGTCTGTGCTCACTGCACATCCATCCCACAGATCCACTGCTGTCAGCCTCAGGAATCTGCATGAGCAAACGCCTGAGTTTAAACTAAATCACTTTTTCCAATCAGTTATTCCTTTATTTGTATTCTTGAGGCTATTGATGTACTTTTTTCATGACATGTTATAAGTATTCCCAATAGAGTACACAGAACAGTATTCTGATTCATGTTAGTGTCAGTAATACCACATTTTATGCCAAAATATTCTTGGACTCTTAATTTTGGTTATGATGAGAAAAATAGATTATACCTCATATGTTGGAAGTTCCTAAACATGTATTGACAGCCTTGCATGGATTGAACACATGTGCTATCTGAAAAGACTTACAGAAACTCAAATCCATCCTCAGTCAGTTTCACAGACATGGTGCAAATTCACAGTGTGTCTGAGATGTATTTAGAGTATGATATTAAACGTTGCAGATGTCTGACCTATCGTTCTGCCCAAGAGATGAGGGGCAGGAGAGGGTAAGAACACATGGCATATGATTGGCCAATAGCTGGTGTCTGGAATAGCTGCGAGCTCCTCCCCCTGCCTGCTAACCTGTGTGTGTTTGTGTGTGCGTACCCGTGTGTGTACTGACCAGCTTGCCAGCTTCCACCGTTACTAACCCGCACGGGCCATCAACCACTCAATCATTTCCGTCCTGGGTTTGTAAAAGCCGCAAATAAGTATTTCTGTACACTAACAGCTCTCAGACACGCTGGCACATAGAATTACTGCGTGACAAAATAGCTGATAGTTGGTGCTAGTCCAGCATACAGGTATTACTGTATTAGATTTACCTTTTTCATAAATTGGCAGGTAACCTTCAGCAAGTCAGTCTTTCAGATTGGAGGGCTCAAGTCCAGGCTAGGTGTTCTTATGTATGGTACGGTCACTTTGACAAGTGTTTTAATTGCTGAAAACCCACACATTGTTGGCTGGGCACCGACTCTGATGTATAGTTACCTACAAAGAACACAGACAGACAGCAGCTATAGTGTAATACCAAACTTGTGTTTGACCACTGACAGCAGGGTTGTCTAGTGAAGAGGAATCTGTTGTAGCCCCTACTACAGCAGAGGAGAGGAGCCGTTGAGCCAGTATGGAGACTAACCGGCCATTTTGGCTCTTGTGCCTGCACAGATTCCTCTGTGGCTGTGAAAGGGCTGAGCCGTGCCTTCGTCCCTGAGCTTGCTGTGGAGCAGCAGGCCACAGGCCCCGCAGGCCGAGAGACTTCCGCCATCCCACCCAAGGACACCGATCTGGACTCGGAGAGCACTGCCTTGTGAGGAACAGACCCGCCCCCCCGAGTCTGACCTGCCACTCTCCCCCAAACCTCCCAAAACAGCCAAAAACACCCCCACGATGCTCTCTCCTCCCCCACACCGACACGCACCTGAGTCCCATCACCGGAGCCGCCACTGTCAGCCACCCTCCAGGCCAGCGAGCCTCAGACGATCACCCCGCCCCTGCAGCGCGGCTGCAGCCTGGAATCCCCACGCTGTCAGCCACCCTGCTCATCACCACTGGGGATGTAATCATGCAATATGAAGTTTTGAATCAAACTGATGGAAAAGTGACTGAAGCACTGCACCTCCTGGGAGAGTGGTGAGCTGACGGAGGCGGCTCGTGTGTTAGGGACATTAAAAAAAAAAAAAAAAAAAGGAAATGGCTTTTTTTCTTATTAGTTAGAATAAGGTCTTTAAATGTACTTTTTCTATTTTGGGATGTGTTTTTTTTCCCCACAGCATATGGCCTTCGTTTCATTTTTTTGTTGATGTAGTTAATATTTTAAAAACAGTATAACTAGCAGAGAGAAAGGGTTGTGAAGGTGGAAACCAAAAACTTTGTTGCTGTAAGTGTAGCTGGCGACTGCAGGTTTCCAGTTGTCAGCTGATACAGTTTACTCCTGTCCTCTGTTCCTCTCCTCTCTATTTATTTCCATCGACTCGTTCCCTGTGGAGGAAGTGTTGATCCTTTGTGTGTTTCCTGCAACTTTTGGGTAATTTATGCCACTGTACAATAGCGGTACATGCTGATGGCTTCTGATAGAAGGTATACACAAGAACAAATGGTCGCTCTTGGAGTGTTGATGCTGTTCTGCTTGCTTCTAGAAATATGGCTTTCCCAGTTGCCATGGCATTAATGTGGCAGATCATGTGACGATTAATGTAGGGCGTGATTGGTTAAATTTTGTAGTTCTTGAACCTGAGCAGTAACCTCTACTGCAGCGTGCACATGTAAAACTGCGCATTAACACCGTTCAAACACAAGGGGTGTGCTCTTTACATTTTCCTAGTTTTCCACTGAGCTGTTTTTCTCCTCTTAAATTAACCAACACCATTGTAAAAATCAGCAGTGAAGTGGTGAGAGTCATCCATTTTCCATAATCCATTTTTTTTTTTTTGCCATGTTTTCAGTGTAGATTCAGTGTTCCATGCTCAGTGGCCAAGACCGTAACGGTACTAAGGGTGAAACGTGGGCTGCTTTGATTACCCATGGAAGATTTGTACGTTTCAGTTCTCGTAATGTCCATCATGTTAAACTGTGCTAACCTGCCTGTTGCAAACCTCTCTTCCTCGCTGCCTTATTCTCACGTATTAAGTGCACTTCTCTGTCTCGCCTTGGTCTGCACAGGAGACCTTTTTGTTTAAGGCTCTGAAAAATGAACAATGATATTCATATAGAATTGTTAATGCTGCATTTTAAGCCCAGCAGTCTTTCTAATTATATATAAATTTTAAAAAATGTATAATGCTTGGTAATACTCCTTTTCAAAATAATAAAGGATATCCACTGAAAGACCATAACCAGAATTGTGTTGTTCAGTGTTCATCTGTGGATACAACAGAGAAGCATTCTAACACAAAGAAGCACACAGGATTCCCTTCATCCAGGCCTGACCAGTGATGCAATAAAAAGCACTGCCTCTCCAAAGTTGGCTGTGCTGAAAGGCCATGAAAAAACGAGGGCCATGTTTCAAACATTTGTAATTATCTGTAGCTCACAGTTAAACGCAAGTCCCCATTTTCACCCTCACCAACATAGTTTCCACGTTTGCTAAACTAACCTTTATTCCTTCGATTACATGTTCCATTTTTAGAAAAGAATTCAATATAAATATTTAACTGAACAAAACACATTGGGCAATAGTAAAAGTCATACACTGCAATGTATTCCAAATTTTGAAACCAACAAAAAAGGCAACATATCATTTTACCACTCTCATTCATACAGTTGGGGAAACACGAAAATTCTGAAATTCCATTTGAATTGCCTTGTGATGAATATTCGCCCCGTGACTTCCTCACACACATGAGCTACCAGTAAATGCGCCTTGGGGCCGGACACACCACCTCTAAAAAAACAATTTTAAAAAAAGGGCAGAAAATTAGCGTCTAAAGAGTTTGATTTGCACCAAAAGAGGTTCAAAGAGACCGGTGGGTAAATTATGCTTACCGGAGTCTGGAAGGATGTTGACGGGCTTGTCATAGGTTTCTAGGAAAGTGGAGGCGGAGCGGAGCATCGTACTCTGACAGAGATGCAGAATTACGCCCTCGTCCACCAGCAGGTCATGCTCCTCCTCATCCTCTTCCTCAAAACTCCCCTGCAAAACACACACCTTACTGAAACATCATCAAAACTCCCCTGCACATGGATGCAAAAACACACACCTTACTGAAACATCATCAAAACTCCCCTGCACATGGATGCAAAAACACACACCTGACTGAAACATCATCAAAACTCCCCTGCACATGGATGCAAAAACACACACCTGACTGAAACATCATCAAAAATCCTGAAGTTGCACTCATTCAGGTGTAGTGCGATATAATGACAAAATATTGAAACAGTTTTGTAATGTTGTGTTTAGCTGGCTAATCTTGCTACTAGCTAGGCTAATTATGAAAATTATTAATAAAAATTATTGTGAAAGCAGTTTGTAATTTTTCAGTATTTTACAAAAACTGAAACCCAGTTTTTGGGAGGTATGGTAGTCTAGAATGTTACAAAAAAAAAAAAAAAAAAACATTTGCCTGCTAACTACATTACATGCAGCTAAAATGTTAATTTTGGCCAGAGCACAAAGCCCCTTCATCGGGCCTACGCGGAAACGTGTCTTGTACAGAGAATTGAGAAGAGACAGGTAAGAATTACATTTCAAGGTCTGCACACTAACCTTGCGGTTTAGTAGGTGGACACACAGACGGTACAGCAAGCTGAGAGAGTCCAGAACCAGAACCTCCACTGGTTCTGACTGCAGCTGAGGATCCTGCAGGCAGGGGTTGAGCAAGCGGAACCGCCAGGAGGGGAACATGCGGTTCTCTATGCAGTGAGAGATTACTAAAATCCTCATGTCCCTCAAGAGGGCCCTAGAGTAGAGAACGGCTAAGCTTCAGCTACTTTCACAGTGCCAGTGATTCTCACACTGTACATGAATTGAAGTAACAATATTTACTTAATTTTATATATATATATATATGCTTGGGTTAGCCAGTTTTTAACCAATTGTAAATTATATGTCCACTTTATCTTAGTGGAAAAAATGAGTGTGTATAGAACAAACTTGAATTGTACTGGAAAGTTTTTGACAGGCCCAACTATATTAGTCTCATGAGAATTCCAAGAATCCACAGTAAAAGCACATTATGAGTTGCATAGATACAGTACAGAACTCACCCTGGGGTTTCCTCCATTATGCTCAAATCTTTCACTATTTCTGTCTGAACCTCTGCAGTACTCTGAAGTGGGAGAGCAGCATATTTTAGTCATATTTTCCAAACTCAGTGTGTATTTCTATATTATGCAAAGCACTGAACACATTAGCTCAGACTGCTCTATTTCTGGTTAGGGGCAGTACACTTTACTGCAGTTATGAGTTGCAAACATAAGGCACAAAACTCGGCCTGTTACCTCCAGGAGATGGATGATACAGTTGTGGTACAAAAGCAGAAGCCCAGTCACTGAATCCATGAACATATTCTTCAGGAATGCAGCCAGAAACTTCTCATAGTATTCTAGGACCACAAAACATCAAATATAATATATACTACCTACGAATCGACAAATATGCATGTCAGTGAGGACTGGGGTAATTACAACTCGAGTCTCAGCGCTGTTTAGAGGTTCGAGCTCCAGGGAGCCGTCAGACCAAGCTTGGTTGAAAGAAAACAGTGAAAGTATTCTCTATTATACCGTTAGGTTGATAGTTAAAGAGTTAACCACTATCCAAGCTATCGATTGCTGTTCATAGTTACCTATGATTTCGCCTCTTCTGTCCTCTTGAGTTGGATTTTCCCTGGTCCTCGCTATGTACACCAATCTGTGAATATAATTCAACTGACAAAAACGACACCATTCTTAAACGCGTTAGTTTTAGTGCTATCTTTTGGCTGATTGCGCTGAATATTTGATCGCTTAGAATAATTTGGCAAACTACTTATTTGAGAAATACGCAAGTACCGAAAATCAACTGCCAGAGAAGCATAATTTACGATTAGTTAGCTAACAATCTGACAGCAATAATAGCGAAGTAAAATTACATTACATAAGCTACTGACTAAATTCAGCTAGCGATAGATAGCTAACAGCTAACTATTTCGCTAAATGCTTCTATCAATAAATAGCATTTACCATCTCATTTTCCCCCCAGGAGCATCAGAGTCAAGACATTTGTATGTACCTTGTAATGATTCTTTTGTTTTTCAACTTCGAAAAGGGAGTTTTTGTTGGTGTTAAAGTATTGCCCGACGCTGCTAATAGGAGTGCTGCTCAGAGGGAGCCCAGAGGTCGACGCCATTTTTCGTTATCTGAAAGTTCGCGCGACGAAGTCAAACCTGATTGAATCAAATTATGTTTCTTAGCTACAAAATAACGTTTCTGAGCCAGCATGCAGCATTCTGTTACAAATGACCGCTCTGTTTACGACCAAAAACACCAGCTTTGGTAACTTGAAATCAACTCAAAGCCTTGTCTGACTGAGCGGGGCAGAGGCCGAGTTTGTCTGCAAAGCTAGAGCGCTTAGCGCCGCGTTTTTGCCTTGCGAAACCAGATCCCAACACCTCCATGTTGTTTGTTTTGATGCAAGTACATAGACCATCAATGGTTTATCCCAGACTTAACCTCAACATTAATATTTCAGAGAAAACGTTGCTCACACTTATAAGAACATTAGTTGCCAAAGCTGTCACAATCCTTAAAGGAAATGAACACCTCGCTTTCCGTGCATCATTAATTTAAAGGAATTTGGCAGAGCAGCTAAGGCCTACACCAACATCATTATGCATAAATAAAGTAGTGACTCAAGTCAGTTAGACTCCATAGAGGTTTATTTGCCAGTTGTAGCAGTCACAGCTGTTCGCAATACAAAACAGATATTCTGTGCCACAAGCAGTTTGGCCCATATTAATTAAAGCCAATATCGACCGGCACATAATAACAGCACACCTACATGTACCATAAGGAAAACAAAACAGAAAAACAAATTTAATTCAGAATTTATATTTTGATTAATAATCAAATCATTTCAGAAATAAATTGATTAATAAACAAGCTAATCATTTAACGCATAAATCATTATGGACCGTAAAATTATAACCTATCTAATACTCGCACGTGCATATACACAACCTAGGTCTTCAGAAAAAAAATCTTTAATTCAGTTATAATACTGCAGAAATGGCATCAGAAAACTGACATCTGATTCTCTCACCCCCATTTTCCGTTTTGAAATGCTGACTTCACATTCTATCAATACAATGCGGTAACTGAGGTGAAATATGGAGGATAGAATAGAGGAAATCAGACAAAATACTGGTTCAAATGAAGAGACAGCAACACTGAAAATTGACAAATATCTTCTAAAAATAAAAAAGGGTACTATATTGTGCTGTTACCCAGACACTACACAACAGTTTCAACAAAAATTGAGAAATATGTTTGCATAAATTATGTTAACGTTCAACAATTATGATTGCACCATAATGATTGCTACCATTCAAGATTAAGTCAACAATGCAGAATAGAAAAGCCTGTTCAGCAGGCTATCATATGCGGCTACATTTGTAATACTGCACCATGTAGCAGTCCGGATGTGGAGGCTACAGTAGGGACCCACAATCACACTCACACCATACAGAATCATATGGAGTGAACAGCAACATGCATTAGCATGTGTGCTAGCGTGAGCACAGCACCATGCATTAGCATGTGTGCTAGCGCGTGCACAGCAACATGCATTAGCACGTGTGCTAGCGCCAGGGTGACGTATGGCACCTTAGCCTGGAGGTGCCAGTGGGAAACGGCCACACATTTCCCCATTAAACTCTACGGACATCTTAGCAATATGGTAGCAATCTCATTGCTGTTACTACATATTAATGATCATATTCTCCTGCTGCCAAACTGGTAAAACATTTCAGAAAATGCATTATATAAATGTAAAGAACAAAATGTGGAATGAAGAACACAGTACACATTCAGGGTGGCTATCGGAAAAGTACAATAAACTGAAACAGGGCAAGAGGCATTACTCCAGAAAGAACCCAGATGCTAGGATAAAAGACTTTGACTTCATCCACTTTATGTAAACCTTAGATGAATATATGTATAAAACCTTTAAAATAACATTTTTCCTTTTGTCCTCTTCTACCATTTAAACACAATCATTTCCCACATAAAAAAATATTGGTCACAAGAAAGTAGTCATTAAATCACAATATAATCTCTTTGTACATCTCTGTATTCCTAAACTCTTATTACAATATTAACATAATAATCACTGTTTTTGAAATATAGATAAACTGTTAGACAATTTTCAGAATTTGACTACAATGTAAACACAAGCCATGTTGGGACAGGGAGCCTAAACCACTCTGAGCATCATGGGATTTGTAGGACAGAAGAACAGTGTCCATCACCCTCTTAACGTTGGGAACAATTCAATATCATCACACAAAGTGAAGCCATAACTATCAGGGAAATATGAACATAATAGTCCTCAAACAAAAATATCAAGAAGCTGTAAAAACAAGCATCCTGGATATATCATTAGACTGGATTTTAAAAAACAGTGCAGTAGAGTTTAATTGTTCATGTGCATATCTAACTTAACTATTCAAATTATACAACCAAAATATACTATGTCAATGTCCAACCAACTTTAACCATCAAAAATGTTTTTGCATTTTTGCATTATTATTTTGCGAAACTATTTTTTATTTTTTTTGCAAAAGCTAAAGCTTTACTAGCAAGCAAATGAACTGACTGACAAATGTAGTGCAGAAAAGGGCAAAATGTTCTTTCCCCCACAATATCAGATCCCTGCTCTAACCATCCCTGCATTAATCTGACAGATTTAATACACTACTATCAAATCCAGGTTTTAAGTGATTTGTTCATTTCCTAGCCTGGAGTTTAGTCCTGTGTTTATTCTGTGAACCACTCTGTTCTGATGATTATTTCATTAGCTTAGCCTGGGATGTAATCTCTGTTTGACCAGGATAATTTCATTGCAAATTACAACATGTCAAAAGGTTCCCTTCCAAATGCAAGCTGAATGCACGACTGTTGTTTATAACTGGGTCTCAGTAAATACTTCTCTTTTTCATATTTGTGAACGTGATGACTAGTTGTTTCTTTCTTCAGAGTGGTGGCTTTGTCAGTTACTTAAAGGGCTACTGAGAATTGCTAACATCGAAATTGTTATGATACATAACTACCTTCTTCACCTCTAGCTGACTTGCCCAGAACATTAAACAAAATAGAAAATATTATACATTTCAATATTATTGTATATTTGAAATAGGCATATATTATATTTTACCATTGTTATTTTTTCTTTTTTCTTTTGAAGTCCATTCCTTCAGTGGGAGCCAGTTCCCAAGTGGGCCGAGGCTTGGCCCATGTGGGACGCCTTAAGCGGGCCGAGGCTTGGCCCATGTGGGACGCCGTGAAGCAGGCCGAGGCTTGGCCCATGTGGGACGCCGTGAAGCGGGCCGAGGCTTGGCCCATGTGGGACGCCGTGAAGCAGGCCGAGGCTTGGCCCATGTGGGACGCCGTGAAGCGGGCCGAGGCTTGGCCCATGTGGGACGCCTTAAGCTGGCCGAGGCTTGGCCCATGTGGGACCCCTGAAGCGGGCCGAGGCTTGGCCCATGTGGGACGCTGTGGCACAGTGTAGGACTGGGGGGTGGGGGCGCTGCCTGTCCTCACCAGGCCAGGGGAGAGGCCATTCGGGGACTCCGGGGGTTCTCCATGGTCTGGGTCTCATTGAGTGCTCTCTGTAAGACAACCCCATTAATGCACCAGACTGAATCACTGATTATCAGTATGGTCACATGGCACCCAATTACAGCTGTGTCCACCATGCAGCAGCACAGTGACTCTGCTAGACACTATGTTAACCATGCAGCAGCATAGTAACTCTGCTAGACACTATGTTAATCATGCTGCAGCACAGTGACTCTGCTAGACACTATGTTAACCATGCAGCAGCATAGTAACTGCTAGACACTATGTTAATCATGCAGCAGCACAGTGACTCTATATAAAATGCTGTGAACTGTTCTGTCAGTGAGAAATAACACACTGTACACACAGATCCTGGATTAGCCATGATTCATTAATACACTGACATCACTGGCTTGGAATGCTAATTTACGTTCACAAGCACATATTAACTGCTACAAAACCAGCCCAGCACTTTTATTACATTATAAAATGTACTTTGTTCAAGTTTACATGAGTACAACTGACACGACTCCTTGCTGTGACTGGCCCACGTGATGGATGCTGGCTCACCTCAAACTTTGAGATGAACTCTGCGAAGATGCCGAAGAAGGCCTCTGTAGTGGTGGCCTTGCTGTCCTCCCCGAAGAAGGAGGCCACCTTGGTGAACTCCTCCATGGCCCGCTGCTGCAGAGACTCCAGGGACTGCACTGCTGGGTGAGTGTTCTCCAGGAAGCCCTGGTGCATCGTGGTTAAGAGGTCAAATCACGGTTACTGTGGTAACACAGAGCCTGCCCCTGGGCACAGTTAATAACATGAGTGAAACAAATGCTTATTAATGACTGTGCCCCCTGGTGGCAAAAGTAAAATCCGACAGCGCTAGCTCACTCCAGTGTGAGGGTCAGCTGAGGGTACCAGCATGGAACATTACGGCCTGCATGGCTTTTTCATTCCATCACAGCAAACGGCCAACAAATGGGACGCTCAATCAAGTAAAAAAAAAAAAAACAATAAAAATGTTGATCTATTTTCATATTTCACAATATCAGCAAACAAAAACAACAGAACACAATTACTATTATGTTTGGTTTATCTGAGAGTTTATATTTCCTCTTTGCAGAATACCATTGTACCAATGTATAACTCATGTTTCATGTCTTTGTGCAAACAAAATTATGCTTTGCCGGGATCTCATGTGGCAGACTGTGCCTTATGACTTAAGAAACTCCTGCAGAAAGTAGGGGGTTGGTTATCCATTACATTCAGGTCTCCAGAAACAGACATACGGTTATATATAGTCTGGGTTTTTTTGGTTTTCTGGAGCATTGTGCAGAGGCGGAGGTGAGAGATCCTGTTTTGTGGAGCTGTGCACAGACCCTTAAAGGATACGCTCATCACCACGGCGAAGCGGTCCTCTGCGCTGGCCTGCATGCTCTGGCAGGCCACCCTAATGTCACGAATGGTGGCGTGAAGGTCATTAAGGTCAGATGTGATGGTTCTTTGATTAACTGCAATAAGAATGAAAAGGAGACAGAAGGAAATGTGTGACATAACTTGCATCACAGGGACAAACAATTCTGACTTGATCGTGTAAACAAGTCATTTCACAAATGCATTTTTGTTGCATTAAAGAAAAATCCTATCAGTCAAATATTTAATGTTTATACTTTCACAATTCTTAAAACTTTGGCAGCCTATAGTCTAGTGGCTAAGGTACATGACTGGGACCCCTGAGGTTGGTGGTTCAAGTCCCAGTCCAGCCACAGCAAGAACGCTGTTGGGCCCTGAGCAAGGCCCTTAACCCCACATTGCTCCCAGGGGGGATTGGCCCTTGGTTAGTCTAAGCAACTGTAAGTCACTTTGGATAAAAGCATCAGCTAAATGACAATATTATAAAAAAAATGACAAAAAGATATCAAGTCTCAGATAATTACCTTTGGCAGCGAGTGGTACTGTCATGAGATCCCTGGCAAAATCCAGAAGTTCAGGGAAATGTTGGCCTAATGATTTGGCAAGAATGTGCAGGAACGTTGATTTTCCATCCACTGTTTTTGTGGTGCTGAGCTACAAGACAGCAACGCGGTAATGAGGCCGACAGCAACTCAGGCTATCTATGCAAGAGTCTCATAAACAAACGCTGGTCACGGCTAACTCTGTATTTTTATGGGGATAGTTAATGATGATAGCATGGCTGCGTTCCCAAACAACGTAAAGACATTGGCTGACGCCCAATTAAACAAACTGAGGCTGAGATTCGATCAACATTTTTCTTAAACTTATACTGACAGTTTAATAAAACTTTTATGCTTTTTCTCTACAACAATGGTTAGGTTAGTTACTTTTCATGTTTGCTAAACTCATTAAATTGTGTTGGGGAGGATACAAATTAACACGTCAATGTAATTAAGCCACAATGAAGGACACTTTTTGATGTATTCAATCAAATGTTGATTGAATATAACAGACTTTACATCACAACATGTTTCTTTGATGATTTTTTAGTGAATTGGAGACAAGGCATGCTGTTTTGAAGATGTTCTTTCCTGATATAGAATAGCACATACATTAAGAACTCTGAATGTAGTTTTGATTTTAATTGTGCATGCCCAAAAAGGACAGAAAATAAATGAATCCAAGGGGATCTCATGATGAATGAAATTGTTTTTTCCCTTTTCAGAATGTCCTGATAATATCAGTATGATGGTGCATTTGCATAACACAGTTTTCTCAGGAACATACCTCCGTGAGGAAGTTTATTTTAAATCCGGTGGTCCTGTTTGTCTTGGGCTGGCCGTTGTTCAGATAATTCCCCATCGCGAGGACAAACTGTGGGCAGAGAGTCAGACAGGAAGCTGAGGCTGCGCCACGGAGACCACAGTGGAAACGCACAAACAAACACACGAATGTGTGAAAAGGTCACTTCCCGTGTTTTGTGTTTATTTTTAGGTTGATAAATTTGTCTAGCTAAAGTTTCATAATGACAATGTGTTTTTTGAAGTAAAATACCAGATGGGTTTAACAAAATCCTACATTTCCTGTCTGAATTGTGAATGCAATGGTGTAAAAAGTAACCCTGCCCTTTCACAGAGGCACTGCAGTTAACCACTGAGTATTTTAATTACACGCACTCACATGATGTCATTGTAACCATGTTTTAGTTGTCAGTTACCTCTAATGTAAAGGTTTTATACTCATGGAAGCCTGAGTGAGGGTGTAGGCACACTGGCTCATTCATCCTCTCTCAGTGCTCACAGTATGAGTCTGATTAGAGGCTCATTCATCCTCTCTCAGTGCTCACGGTATGAGTCTGATTAGAGGCTCATTCATCCTCTCTCAGTGCTCACAGTGTGAGTGATTAGAGGCTCATTCATCCTCTCTCAGTGCTCACGGTATGAGTCTGATTAGAGGCTCATTCATCCTCTCTCAGTGCTCACAGTGTGAGTGATTAGGGGCTCATTCATCCTCTCTCAGTGCTCACGGTGGCTAAGGGGATGCTGTACCTCCAGGATCTTTGCCAGTTTTTTGCTGCTCTTCAGCTCCAGAGAGGCTTTGTAGATGCACTCATAGCCCGCCCGCATCTCCTCCGTCTTCTCCTGCAGCGTGGTCTTAAAGTACAGACTGCGCAGACGAGTCTTGTACTCAGGCACCGACAGCATCTACAGTGACACACACACACACACATACAGTGCATACACACATGCACAGACACACACAGACACACACACACATGCACACACACACACACTCATGTAGAACTCATGTTAAAAGCCAAAACAAAAAGTCTTAGCATAGTGTCCAGCCCCTGTAAGTGGCAGAGCGTCTCCGGTTCTGAAGCGTTACCTGCAGGACGAACTGGTCGGGCTCGCTGAGCTTGGCAGGGTCCTGCTTGAACTGTCTGTACAGTTTGACCTCCTCCTCGTCGGGTGCGTAGAGCAGGAGCTGCTTGATGTGGGAGGGCTCCAGCCTCTCTGTGCTCATGGTCATCAGCACCTCCCTCAGCTCCGCAGGGGACAGCTTCAGGTGCGCGATCAGGATGGCTGCAGGGAGCCACACACACAGGGGTCAGAGCAGACTGACACACACACACACACATACTGCACACACACACAGTGGTCAGAGCAGACTGACACACACACACACACACACACACACACACAGGGGTCAGAGCAGACTGACACACACACACACACACTGCACACACACACACACACTCACATACTGCACACACACACAGTGGTCAGAGCAGACTGACACACACACACACACACTGCACACACACAGGGGTCAGAGCAGACTTACACACACACACACACTGCACACACACACACACAGAGCAGACTGACACACACACACACACACACACACACACACAGGGGTCAGAGCAGACTTACACACACACACACTGCACACACACAGGGGTCAGAGCAGACTGACACACACACACACTGCACACACACAGGGGTCAGAGCAGACACACACACACACACACACACACACACAGGGGTCAGAGCAGACTGACACACACTCACATGACACACACACACTCACACACACAAACGACACACACACACACACACACACAGTGTCACAGGAACACTAACACTACACACAGAAACAATTATAGGACACACACACACATTCTCTGAGGGATTGGATTCAATCAACATTTGTCTTAAAATACAAATAAAGAAATACAGTGCATAATACAAATAAATATGACAAACCACACATGATCTCACAGAAACACAAAACCAAACACAGTATAATACAAACACTTGTTTTACACGTAGTACAAACACACATAATCTGACAGGAACACGCACATGGGAAACATTTCTTCACAAACACTTTTAATAAACTCAACAAAGTGTGTTTGTGAAGACAAAAATGAACCTGTACATTTACTAGAGAGTTAAGCACAAATGTGGACTGAATCCTGGCCAGTGTGTTGCGGTGAGACTGACCCTAAACACACAGTG
The DNA here is from genome assembly GCA_022829145.1 of Albula goreensis. Lineage (NCBI taxonomy): Eukaryota > Metazoa > Chordata > Actinopteri > Albuliformes > Albulidae > Albula > Albula goreensis. Next base: position 1,320,933 of record CM040748.1, on the reverse strand, counting down.
AACTGGCGCCGCACATCAAGTGCATCTCACAGGTTCACACATACTCCATAATGCTGGGCCAAGCGTAGCATTTAAGGGTTTTTCCAGTCTCGAGTGACAGACTCAGGCAGACAAAGACAAGATCGTTTAAACGTGATTCAAAATTACAGTGCCCCCACAGAACATGTACACCAATGTATTCACAAAGTTAATGTTTAAGGTGACTGGAACTGTTCATGAAACCCTTAAAGCAGCCCAGCATTAAAAATACCATGCTCTATAGCGGGACAGGGCGCCGGGCTAGCGGCTCGGCTAACGGCCCGGCCTCGCAGGCCCCCCGGCTCTCTGTAAGTGTAGAGGTCTCCTCAGTTACAGACGCACTCATACTCACAGGCGTTGTAGGCCTTCTTGTGAGACAGAATCTCGATCACGTCTTTCTTTTTAAAGGTTTCGGGCAGAAAGGTGGGCTCTGGAAGAGAGACTGACACATTTAATCACAACGTAAGGACATGATTCCCTGGCGCCAGCTGTGGAAACAGACAACAGGAGGTAATGAAGAGGCATGAGAGTGAGACGGCATTCAGAGGAGCACGGGCGATGGGCCTTGAATTGCGGAATTCAAAGGTCTCCAGGGAGACGGGGCCTACATGAGCTGAAAGAGGGGCAAACACAAGACAAAAATGTCAGACAACCAATGACAGGATGACTCAGTGAAGCAACAAGGAAAATTCAAAGGACAGCACGTCAACATTCTATGGTATTGATTCATAGAATAGCACATTTACAGTCTATGGTATGGAACACGTCAACAGTCGATGGAGCACATTAATAGTCTGTGGTATGGATTCATGGGATAGCACATTAACAATCTACAGTATTGACTCTATGGTAGGTCAGTTGAATATTTAATGTTGGTTAAAGCTATGCTATCATGAAGTCAAACCATAAATAAAT